>JANJGN010000020.1:74384098-74664098 GCA_026770705.1 Isurus oxyrinchus | reverse complement strand
CCTCCCCGACACACCTTCCTCTCCCAGTCAATCCTGGACCTTCCTCTCCCAAACCCAGCTGGACCTTCCTCTCCACCCGCTCGATGACCACCCTTTGTGAGCAGACCCTCAACGGTGACTTTCCACCTTCGCAGCAGAGCCATGTTCATGGGAACCCACCCAGCATGACATGGACGTTCCTCCAGGGTCCCGTTAGTGTCGGGTCCAGCACCTTCTGCTCCTCGGATGTCTGTGATGTGAGCAAGGCCCTAACGGTAAAGTCCCGATTTCTGCACGTCACCTTGTCAAGACGTGTTCTTCATTGGCGTGTTTTCCCGCTGACATGTTTGGATAATCCAGCGTCGGGGGGATGAGTCCGGCGGGCTGGCCTTATAGTGAAATGCAGATATATTACAATGAGGTTCCAGATGACTGATGGCCATTGATGGGCAGAGTGGACAATGGCAAGTAGGTTTCTCAAAGCCGTGAAGCCAATTTTTGGCCTTCTTGTCATGTTGTTCACTCACACCACCGAACACGTCCGATGCCAACGGGCATGGAAAATTCCACCCAAGGATGGGCCTTAACCTCTGAACTCCAGGGCAGTGTAACTAGGGGGTACCCCAAAGATGAGATGGGAAACCTCCCACTGGAAGTTCCCAGGTAAGGATTGCACAACAATTACCCGGAGAGTACAAATTTCCTCTGGGCAATTGCTCTGCACTGGGAAACATCTGAAAATGCGATTAAATTGCAAACTTCGGATGGTTCCAGCTTTGCTACATCAACAGTTACCCAGAAAATGTTAGAAGACTTCAAACCACTTCTAGCTCCTGGGTAGCAATGATACGGACGCAAACTGACCCCCTATGGGACTCCTCTCACCCCCCCTGAACCACAACCCCCTACTACCCCCAAGGGACCACCCCTACCCCCGATTATCCCTCCATGGGACCCACCTCCCACAGGACTCCTCCCAACTCCCAATTAACCCCAGGAGACTACCCCCATTCCTCATTGCACCCCCCCCCCATCCCCTGGGAGACCCCCCAACTTCCAAATCCCCAGGAGGCTCCACCCAACGCCCAAAGTACTCTCCCCGACCATAGCCCCCCCCACAAACCAGAGTGCCCCACAACCCCTGAACTTCCAAGGGATTCCCCCATCCCCTGTGTGCCCCTGCCCCATAGGACTCCCCCCCCCACCCGAGGACTCCCCCCAAACGACCGCATGGCTCCCCCCAACTCCTGAGTACCCACCCCATGGGCTCCACCTTCATCAAGGAACTCCCCCCAACCCCCGAATCCCCACGGGCTCCCTCATACCCCCGACTACACCCCCACAGGACTCTGCCCCCAGCACCCCCCCAACCCCCGACCACCCTACTCAGGCCCGACACAACTGCCCCATCCTTCCCCCCAACTGCCCGACATCCCTCCCCCCAACTGCTTGACCACCCCCCCTTCTGCCTAACCACCCTGGACTGCATGTGTGTGTATGCATATGTGTGTGTATGCATATGTGTACATGCGTGTCTGTGCGCACATGCGTGTGAGTGTGCATGTGTGTGCATATGCGTGTGTTTGTATGTGTCTGTACATGTGTTTGTGTATGAGTGCGTGTTCATGTGCATGTTTGTGCATTTGTAAGTATACATGCATGCCTGTGTGCATGTCTGTGTGCACATGTGCATGTGCATGTGTGCACATGCGTGTGTGCGTCTGTGTATATGTGTGTGTGCATGTCTGTGCAGGTCGGGTATATCTGTGACTATGTGTATAAATAGCTCACAGCCATTCACTGTCCTGGTTCACACATGCGGAATAGCCATTTGTGCAAAGAGTTATGGGGAGAGTCACAACACGTAAACAATACAGACCAAGCCATATAACCCAACATATCCACGTCAGCTGTTATATTCTACACAAGTCTCCTCCTACCCTTCTTCACCTCAATATCAGCACATCCTTCACTTCCTTTCTCCCCCATGTTTATCCAACTCTTCTTTAGATGTATCTATACTATTCACATCAACCACTCCTTGTGGCAGCATAACCCACATTCTCACCACTCCCTGGGTAAAGGAGTTTCTTCTGAATTCCCAATTGGATTTATAAGTGACTATTTTATATGACCCCTAGTTCTAGTCTCACCTACAGGTGGGAACAGCATCTCTCAGTTTACCCTATCAGGCCCTTCCAAAACCCTGAAAACTTCTCTCAGGTCACTGCTCCGCCTTCCCTTTTCCAGTTCTGGTGTCATTCGAGTTAATTAGTTAAAAAGTGTTAAGAGGAGTTGGGATATTCTAGGTGGAGATATGACAGATTTTTTTTTTGGTCAATTGACAGTGAAGTTTGCAAGTCAAGCATTCACCTCAGTGAGGGAAACAAAACGTTACCGTATCACAGGGTACATAAAGTTGCCCTTTGGCACACCATAGCCCACCCGCTAATATTAAAAACTCAGCAGTGTCTCCCATTGCATCATCTAATCATCTTCATCAGCTCCAGTGTTCTAGCCTCCATTTTCTCATCTGGAAGATTTCTCCGAGTGTTGTTCACTCTTTAGGTGAAGGGGATCTTAATGTCTGTTCCAAACTTTCCTTTCACCAGTTTTAACCCATGCCACCTTACATTTAATACCCTGGTGGAACATAAAGTTATGGTCCAGGTTAACCTATATTGTTTAATGCATGACATGCTTCTGTAAGGTCCCCTCTCTTTGACTCACTTCAGGACTAAACAGTATAATCATCCAGCACAGAAAGGGGCCATTTGGCCCATTGTACCTGTGCCAGCTCTTTGAAAGAGCTAACCAATTAGGCCCACTTCCCTGCTCTTTCCCCATAGCCCTGCAGAGAATATATCCAATTAGTTTCGCATATCCTTTGAAACAAGGGATCAACACCCACCATTGAGTATATGGCGTTCACTGATCCAACACTGCTAGATTTCCCTTTACCAGTTGCTCTTTTAATCTTGATGATGAACTCTCTCTCCTCTAACTGTCAAATGATATGATAATTGACTATTGATCAACTGCAATTTCCAATTGCTAAAGTTCAACTCATGAATGCTAATAAGACTCCAGAGATTAATCCAACTCTAGGTCCTAATTAGCCAATTTTAAGCCTAGTGTCATTTATCTTCCCTGGGGAATTTTATGCTTACCAAGGTGTGGGATAAAATGGAATAGTTGCTATTTTCTATAATTAATGGAATATTTTCTATTTTGAGCATCAAACAACAATATCAATCACTTGTGCATCAATGGCTTCCTTCACCGCACCAATAGCCCAATAGCAGCTATGAGCTAATCCCTACATAATACAGCATCAAGCTCCCCAATGCGACATTGTGTCTCAGCTCCAACCTAACCAGAGCACCAACTATTGCAGTGTGATATATAGAATCACAGAACGGTTATAGCACAGAAGGAAGAGCATGTGAAAATGATAATACCAACATCAACTTGCATTTATATAGCGCCTTTAACATAGTAAAATTCCCAAGGTGTCAGACAAAATTTGACATTGGGGCAAAGAAGACAACATTAGGCCAGCTGATCAGAGAGACATGTATTCAGCAGAACGTTAAAGGCGAGGGATGAAGAAAGGTAAGGAGCTGGTTTAGAGGGACTATTCCAGAGTTTAACTCCTAGATGGCATGGCTGCTAATGGAAGTTGTGGTTGCACAAGCGACGAATGGGGGAAGTGGGGTCCTTGGAAAGCTGTAGGGTTGCATGAGATTACAAAGATGTGGAGAGACCATGGAGGGATTTGAACACAAGGGGAATTTTCAAATCAAGGTCCTGGGTTGACCGAGTGCCAGTATAATACAGCAAGCAAAGCCCGGAACAGGAGAGAGAGAACAGTCACAGAGTAACTACAAACAAGTGAGAGGCAGCATAGAAATTGAGTGACATAAGACATATAGGAGACATGCAGCAAACCGAGACAGATTAATGAGGATTTTCAGCAACTGTAGTATTTTGTCCCTGCCACAGCTGAATGAAGAGCGTGGAGGGGTGAGAGACTGAGATAAAGTAACCAAGAAAAGGCCTAAGATTGTGCATTAAGAGAACCAGCAATGTGTAATTAAGAATGTGCGGATGAAAGAGACATTGTAGCTTTAAAGTTCATTATGGACTGTTCAAATGGTTCTTACAGCTATAGGTAAACAAAACTGGTCACATATAGATCAGAGACCCAAGCTTCCTCCTAACAACTAGAGTGTACATAAGTAAAATACTCCACATGCTAGAAATCCAGACTAAAAACAGAAAACGCTGGAAAGTCTCAGTAGATCTGGCAGCATCCATGGAGAGAGAATCAGAGTTAACGTTTCAGGTCTGTGACCTTTGATCAGAACTGGGAAAAGTTAGAAATGTTTTGAAAAAGTGCAAGGGGGAGAGGCTGGGAAGAAGAACCAAAGGGAAAGTATTGATAGCTCAGAAGTAAAATCTGGTAAAACTTGGGAAATGAGGGGTACTGATCCCAACTGGTCGGGTCTTGTACACCTTAAAATGAAACTCTAGTTTGGACCAGTACCCGTCATTTCCAAGTGTTATTGTCTTTTTTTTTGTTCTGGGAGGGTGGAGGAGCGATTAAATGACAAAAGATTTCATGGTCCAAGGCCAAAGAGAGTGGTCATTGGACAAGCAAAAAAAAAACCAAAAGATGTGGCTAAAAGAGGTGTGAATGGCAGGAACATGAATAGCTGTTGTCTAAAAAGTAAAGAAAATATGACAGAAACCAAACCAGCAAAGAAAACTGAAATAAAATAGGGGCAGCGGTTATAACCTAAAGTTGTTGAACTCGATGTTGAGTCCAGGAGACTGTGAAGTGCCCGGTTGAAGGTACTGTTCCTCCTAACACCCTAAGCATCACTTTGCCCATCACATTTCAATATCATGGTATACATTGAATTGTTGAAACTCTGGCTACAGGAAGTGAGGTCAACCACAATTAAACTGGAAGATAGCAAACATAACTCCATTATACAAAAAGGGAAGGATACAGAAAATGAGAAACTACAGGCCAGCTAGCTTAACATCTGTCATAGCGAAATGTTAGAAGCCATTATTAAAGAAGCTGTAGCAGGAGATTTTGATAAGGTAATCAGGCAGAGTCAACATGGTTTTGTGAAAGGGAAATCATGTTTAACCAACTTATTGGAGTTCTTTGAGGAAGCAACATGTGCTGTGGATAAAGGGGAACTGGTGGATGGACTGTATTCAGATTTCGAGAAGGCATTTGATAAAGTGCCACATCAAAGGTTACTGCGGAAAATAAAACCTCATGGCATGGGGGTAACATACTGGCATGGACAGAGGATTGACTGGCTAACAGGAAGCAGAGAGTAGGCATAAATTGGTCTTTTTCAGGTTGGCAAGATGTAACAAATGGTGTGCCACAGAGATCGGCGCTGGGACCTCAACTGTTTAAAATTTATTTAAATGACTTAGATGAAGGGATGGATGGCATGGTTGCCAAATTTGCTGATGACACAAAGATAGGTAGGAAAGCAAGTTGTAAAGAGGACATGAGGCTACAAAAAGATACAAATAGGTTAGGTGAGTTGGCAAAGATCTGGCAAATGGAGTATAATGTGGGGAAATGTGAAATTGTCCATTTTGGCAGAAAAATATAAGAGAGGCATGTTACCTAAATGATGAGAGGTTGTAGAGCTCAGAGATGCAGAGGGATCTGGGTGTCTTACTGCATGAATTGCATAATGCTAGTATGTAGGTACAGCAAGTAATTAGGAAAGCTAATAGAATGCTAATAGAAGGGGAATTGAATATAAAAGTAAGGAGGTTATGCTTCAGTTATACAGAGCACGAGTGAGACCACATCTGGAGTATTGTGTATGGTATTGGGCACCTTATTTAAGGAAGGGTGTAAATGTGTTGGAAACAGTTCAGAGATGGTTTACCAGACTAATACCTGGAATGGGTGGGTTGTCTTATGAGGAAAGGTTGGACAGGTTAGGCTTGTGTCCGCTGGA
This sequence comes from Isurus oxyrinchus, assembly GCA_026770705.1. NCBI lineage: Eukaryota > Metazoa > Chordata > Chondrichthyes > Lamniformes > Lamnidae > Isurus > Isurus oxyrinchus. Next base: position 74,658,111 of record JANJGN010000020.1, on the reverse strand, counting down.
GTTTAGAAGAGTAAGAGGCGACTTGATTGAAACATATAAGATCTTGAGGGGTCTTGACAGGGTGGGTGTGGAGAGAATATTTCCTCTTGTGGGAGAATCTAAAACTAAGGGTCACTGTTTAAAAATAAGGGGCTGCCCATTTAAAACAGAAATGAGGCGAAAACATTTTTCTCAGAGGGTCTTGAGTCTTTGGAACTCTTTTCCTGAAAAGGCAGTGGAAGCAGAGTCTTTGAATATTTTAAAGGCAGAGGTGGATAGATTCTTGGTAAACAAGGGGGCGATAGGTTATTAGGGGTAGGCAAGATGCAGATTTGAGGTTACTATCAGATCAGCCATAATCTTATTAAATGGCAGAGCAGGCTCGAGGGGCTGAATGGCCTACTCTTGCCCCCTGTTTGTATGTTCGTAACTTATTGCCAACAATCACGTTGTCATAAAATTCATATCACAAACGTTAACAAATATAGCTAGGCGGCATGTAGTGAACAGCAAACTACAGGTTGTTTTTCTACAGATTTCATATTTGCTGTGAGAATTAAACCACTGTGTTTCTGTTACATTCATAGCCAGGGCCAAAGATAGTCAGGGTAAGAGTTAAAACTCAGCAGGTTTTCATTGTTAAAGGTACAAAATATTAGTCTTTGAAAATGACTAGATTTACTCTGAGGGAAACAACAAACCTGAACCTCTTTTAACGTGACATATCAACACATTCTTTAGCTTTTTCCCTTAGGTAAATATGAGGATATTTAAATGTGCTTTAAAACAAAATACAATGGAGAACAACAGAATATTTTAGCTCTCGTTGAGGACCTCCTAACCCACCAAGGAATTCCTCCTGGTATTTTTCATGAACTTTGTAAGACTCTGCAATGCTTTATTGGTTTCTATCCCCAAGCTAGTTGCAAACAGAGCCTTGTAAGGGAGTTAATCAGCTGCACAAAAGTTCTTATTGTTTCCCTTGCACTCCAGACTGGTCCCTGGGGGTACTTGGTTGCTGTAAGCACAGTCACGCACGTGCACAACGGAGCATTGATAGAGGAGCTCATCTGAGGATGCTGCTGAAAGATGGTTGGGCAATTTGCCAGAAACCTAACAGAGCATGCAGCAAGTAATGACCTGATTCGTAGCTCGAAAGATAAATACTGGACTATCACGAAAAGGAATGGAAATTTTCAACAGCATAACAGTAAATATAGAAGTTGATGGTGGAAGGTAGAACCTGTCTGGCAAACACAGAAGAAATATAGTTGTGTCAGCACACCTGGGACACTGTAAGTAGTCCAGTGACAGAACATTCTAAGTGCTTGCTTTTGTACATCCTCCAGAGGTTTGATCACCTGACAGCGCAACTGTTTTGAGTGTTTGACTTTGTTCCTTAGGGTAATGAGTTTCAATCACTTGGGCTGCTGATAGGGCTTAACCAATTAGCATGCAGTAACAGGATGGTCTGCCTCTAGGCCTAATGAGGCCGAAATGGGGAAGCCCAATTCCATAGATAAAAACTAAAAACTGCGGATGCTAGAAATCCAAAACAAAAACAGAATTACCTGGAAAAATTCAGCAGGTCTGGCAGCATCGGCGGAGAAGAAAAGAGTTGACGTTTCGAGTCCTCATGACCCTTCAACAGTTCTGTCGAAGGGTCATGAGGACTTGAAACGTCAAGCCCAATTCCATGTTAGCTCACCACAGAATGCCATTGATTAGATGCAGTTCCCTCCTGGTTGAGAGGACCAGAGCAGAGATTAGTTTAAATGGCTAAAATGAATCAGAAAATGTGCAAATCAGTGACACTTCAATAAAATAGAAATAACCATATTTTTGCATCGAAATATCCCCCTCACCAACAAATTGTTAAAAGTTGAACAATGATCAGTTGAATAAAAACAATGACTAAAACCAACCAAAGATATAACTCATTAAAAACTAGCAGCCTCCTGACTTCAGTGACCAGGTAAAGAGTGCCTGATGGACTTTGATAACACATTATGATAGAGTTGGAAAGGTTCCATTTGCTTCTGTTGGTTTTTTTTTGGTTGGTAACACTGAGGCAATCGCCCTTATTGGTCCATCACTATAGGGTCTGACCCACCTGACCCCCTCCATTGCTGCATGTCAGACTCCCTCAGCCAGGGTGGGGTTGTATCTCAGCAGTGAATCGAAACACTGTTCAAACGCTGGGCCACAATTTTCACAGAGATAAAGACAAAAAACTGCGGATGCTGGAAATCCAAAACAAAAACAGAATTACCTGGAAAAACTCAGCAGGTCTGGCAGCATCGGCGGAGAAGAAAAGAGTTGACGTTTCGAGTTCTCATGACCCTTCAACAGAATTAAGTAAAAATAGAAGAGGGGTGAAATATAAGCTGGTTTAAGGTGGGGTGGGGGGTGGGAGAGAAGTGGAGAGGGGGGGTGTGTTTGTAGGGACAAGCAAGCAGTGATAGGAGCAGATAATCAAAACATGTCACAGACAAAAGAACACAGAGGTGTTGAAGGTGGTGATATTATCTAAACGAATGTGCTAATTAAGAATGGATGGCAGGGCACTCAAGGTACAGCTCTAGTGAGGGTGGGGTGAAATAAGACTAACCTGGCATAAAAGGTATAGATTTAAAAATAATGGAAATGGGTGGGAAAAGAAAAATTTATATAAATTATTAGAAAAACCAAAAGGGAGGGGGAAGAAATGGAAAGGGGGTGGGGATGGAGGAGGGAGTTCAAGATCTAAGTTGTTGAATTCAATATTCAGTCCGGAAGGCTGTAAAGTGCCTAGTTTGAGATCTACATTCAGTGCCATGCACCGCCATATGAACACACTCGACCTCTCCCTCCAGCAGCACCGCCGTACCCTTTTTCAAAGCTGCGCGTGCCCCCAGTTTCATTTTATTCTTCGTCTCATCCGACACCTCAACAAGAAAATTTTTCTCTTTCTCTCAAGTGCTAAGGAACGCAAGCTCCAACAACTCATCGACACCAACACCCATCTAGGACCCTCCACCCCGGACTGTCCCTCCGTCCCCACCCCATCTTCCAATCCCAGCCCCAGCTGTGTATTCACTATAGGCCCTGACCTTCCCCTCTCCGATGCTGAACGTTCAGTGCTCAGCAAAGGACTTAGTTTCATACCCTTACACCCTCACCTCAATGAATTTCGGGCTCGGCATGATACTGAACTCTTTTTTCGCCGTCTTCGTCTCCTGGCTCACTTCTTTGGGCAGGAGTCCTCTCCCCGTTCAACAGATCCTTTTACCCACCTCCAATATTCTCCCTCCACCTGGACCCCTCCCTCTGGATTCTTACCTTCTCTAGATCTTTTCATTGAAAACTGTCGGTGTGACGTTAGTCATCTCAATTTCTCTGCTCCTCTCACTCATTCTAACCTGTCTCTCTCTGAACTTACTGCACTCCATTCTCTCAGGTCCAACCCTGACATTGTTATCAAACCCACTGACAAGGGTGGTGCTGTTGTTGTCTGGCGCACTGATTTCTACCTCACGGACGCTGAGCGTCAAATCGCAGACACTTCCTCCTACCTCTCCCTGGACAATGACCCCACCACTGAACATCAAGCCATTGTTTCCAGGACTGTCACTGACCTCATCTCCTCTGGGGATCTTCCACCCACAGCTTCCAACCTGATAGTCGCCCAACCTCGGACGGCCCGCTTCTATCTCCTACCCAAAATCCACAAACAGAACTGTCCCGGTAGACCGATCATGTCAGCTTGCTCCAGCCCCACAGAATTCATTTCTCATTATCTTGACTCCCTTCTCTCTCCCCTTGTCCGGTCCCTTCCCACCTACATCCGTGATTCCCACGCCACATCAACAATTTCCAGTTCCCTGGCCCCAACCGCTTCCTCTTCACCATGGACTTCCAATCCCTCTACACCTCCATCCCCCACCAGGATGGTCTGAAGGCCCTTAGCTTCTTCCTCGAACAGAGGCCCGAACAATCCCCATCCACCACTACTCTCCTCCATCTGGCTGAACTTGTTCTCACACTGAAAAATTTCTCCTTTAACTCCTCTCACTTCCTCCAAATAAAAGGTGTGGCTATGGGTACCCGCATGGGCCCCAGCTATGCCTGTCTCTTTATGGGTTATGTGGAACATTCCTTGTTCCAGTCCTACTCCGGCCCCCTCCCACAACTCTTTCTCCGGTACATCGATGATTACTTCGGTGCTGCTTCGTGCTCTCGTTGGGACCTGGAAAAACTTATTAATTTTGCTTCCAATCTCCACCCCTCCATCATTTTTACATGGTCCATCTCTGACACTTCCCTTTCCTTCCTTGACCACTCTGTCTCAATTTCTGGTGATAGACTGCCACCAATATCCATTACAAGCCTACTGACTCCCACAGCTACCTTGACTACAGCTCCTCACACCCCGCTTCCTGTAAGGACTCCATCCCATTCTCTCAGTTCCTTCACCTCCGTCGCATCTGTTCTGATGATGCTACCTTCAAAAACAGGTCCTCTGACATTTCCTCCTTCTTCCTTAACCGAGGTTTTCCACCCATGATGGGCCGTGTCCGGCCCATCTCCCGCGCATCCGCCCTTATGCCTTCTCCTCCCTTCCAGAAACATTATAGGGTCCCCTTAGTCCTCACTTATCACCCCACCAGCCTCCGCATTCAACGGATCATCCTCCGTCATTTCCGCCAACTCCAGCATGATGCCACCACCAAACACATCTTCCCTTCACCCTCCCTGGCAGCATTCCGTAGGGATCGTTCCCTCCCTAACATCTTGGTCCAGTCCTCTATCACCCCCTACTTCTCAACCCCCACCTACAGCACCTCCCCATGCAAAACCTGCCCCTTCACTTCCTCTCTCCTCACCGTCCAAGGGCCCAAACACTCCTTTCAAATGAAGCAGCATTTCACTTGCATTTCCCCCAACTTAGTCTACTGCATTCGTTGCTCCCAATGCGGTCTCCTCTACATTGGAGAGACCAAACGTAAACTGGATGACCGCTTTGCAGAACACCTTCGGTCTGTCGGCAAGCATTACCCAAACCTCCCTGTCGCTTGCCATTTTAACATTCCACCCTGGTCTCATGCCCACATGTCTGACCTTGGCTTGCTGCATTGTTCCAGTGAAGCCCAACGCAAACTGGAGGAACAACACCTCATCTTCCGACTAGGCACTTTACAGCCTTCCGGACTGAATATTGAATTCAACAACTTTAGATCTTGAACTCCCTCCTCCATCCCCACCCCCTTTCTGTTTCTTCCCCCTTCCTTTTGTTTTTCCAATAATTTATATAGATTTTTCTTTTCCCATCTATTTCCATTATTTTTAAATCTATACCTTTTATGCCCGGTTAGTCTTATTTCACCCCACCCCCACTAGAGCTGTACCTTGTGTCCTGCCATCCATTCTTAATTAGCACATTCGTTTAGATAATATCACCACCTTCAACACCTCTTTGTTCTTTTGTCTGTGACATCTTTTGATTATCTGCTCCTATCACTGCTTGCTTGTCCCTACAACCACCCCAGCCCCCAACTTCTCTCCCCCCACCCCCCCAACCTTAAACCAGCTTATATTTCACCCCTTTCCTATTTTTACTTAATTCTGTTGAAGGGTCATGAGGACTCGAAACGTCAACTCTCTTCTTCTCTGCCGATGCTGCCAGACCTGCTGAGTTTATCCAGGTAATTGTTTTTGTTAAAGATTTTCACTTGCCTGTCCAAACTGACCCACAGATGGGGCTGTTGAGAGACTGTTTGTATATCTTAATCAGATGCTTCCAGTCTCTTTAGCTAGCTCCATAATGCTTCTCTTCAGATTTGAGTTTGAACTCACTAAAAGCCCTCAATTTAAAAGGATAGATAAATCTTTTATATTTCTTTCTATGAGTCACTTATTGGTAATACTGTCACCATCAGTCAGCCTGGAACACAGACTACTTCATGATTGACTGGACTAAGCCATCCTGACGTGATGCTTCATCTAGCAGCCTAGTAGGGTTTAATTAGGTTTTGGATGCGATCCAGCCAGTTCAGATGGTAGTTCACTCACCGGGACCTTGGACCATCAGAAATCCCTAGAAACAGGAAGAAGGTTGAAGGCGGCCCTTTCTGGAATGATGCCAAGGGAGGACTTACCTCAGTTCAGGTTCAAGAATGGAAACAGATTACAACTGAGCTGCGGTATTAAGAAAAAGCATTTCCATGGCACCTTTCATGATCTCAGGACATCTCGAAGAACTTTATAGGCAATGAAGTGCTTTTGAAGTGCAGTCACTGTCTCACTGTTCGAAGACATTTCAATATGTGGTAAGGGCGCTATTTCCCAAGAAAATTTCGGCAATTTTGGACCGGGACAATTCATTGGATGCTGACAATTTAGTCATGTGCAATTAAAATCCAGCAAATGGGAGTATAAAAGAAAAGCACTGCAGTTACTGGAAATCCAAAATCAAAGCAGAAAATGCTGCAAATACTCAGTGAGTGAGGCAGAATCTGTGGAGAGAGAAGTGGAGTTAACATTTCAAGGGCAATTAAGGGTGGGCAATAAATGAACATACGAACATATGAGCATACAAAATAGAAGCGGGAGGGGGCCGTTCAACCACTCAAGCCTGCTCCGCCATGCAATAAGGTCATGGCTGAAGTAAAAAAAAACAGAGTTAAAGTTTTAAGTCCTGTTCCCGCCACATCCTGAGATCCACATTCAGTGCCATGCACCGCCAGAGGAACACAGCTCCCACTCACCCCATCTCTAAGCTGTCCTTGTTCCCCATTTCATTTTATCCTTCATCCTATCCAACACCCTAACAAGAAACTTCGTCTCTTCCTTTTAGGTGTTCGGACTCGAAACGTTAACTGTATCTTTCTTTCCACAAATGCTGCCGGACCTGCTGAGTTTTTCCAATGTTTTCTGGTTTTGTTTCAGATTTCCAGTATCTGTAGTAGATCAGGGCTGATCTGTTTGTGTTTTAAATTCCACATTCCCATCTAACCCCGATAACCTTTGATTCCCTTGCCTCACAAGAATCTATCTGCTTCTGCCTTAAAAATATTCAGTGACCCCCACCTCCACCATCTTCTGAGGCAGAGAGTTCCAAAGTCACACAACCCTCTGAGAGAAAAAAAATTCACCTCATCTCTGTCCTAAAGGGGCCACCCCTAATTTTAAAACAGTGACCCCTAACCTGGTCCAACCAGTGACGCTCACATCAATGAAAGAATCAACAAAAAAGGCCAATGACCTTTTATAGGAATGAGGGTTCATGGCTACCTGACAAGGAAGGGACTGTGACTTCCTCTTTTTCACAAAATATACTTTATACATGTAACTTGTCAAGGCACATTGCATAACAATTCTAATTTACCATTAGATAAGTTATAATACAGTTCAATTTCTTTCAGTATAATGCGCGGTACACTGAGCTACCTCACTACACTTCCAATTACAGATTGTATTTACAATATACATTTCATGGAACATACAGCCTGAAGGGTTTTACATGGGTTCCAGCAAGAGGGTCTTAGAAACTGGCCTTTAGCCATTAAGCCATTGTAGCAGCTACCTCAAGCTTTAGTGTGCCCCTCAGTATGTAGTCCTGGATCTTAGAATGTGCCAGTATGCAACACTTGGTCATGGGCAGCTCTTTGCACTGGAAGACCAACAAGTTTCAGGCAGGCCAAAGAGTAGTTTTCACTGAGTTGGTACTCCCCCAGGAGCAGTTGATGTTTACCTCAGTGTGTGTTCCTGGGAACAGCCTGTAGAGCACTGAGCCCTGTGTTACAAAGCTGCTTGGGTTAACCTTGACAAAATCCACCACGTTTTTTTTTTCCCAAAAATGTACTTTATTTGTAAAATTTGTAAAAGTACATTACAAAACATTTCAACTTGAAAATTACAGAGTGCCATAAATTTTGACTTGTTTCTATACAGAATGTTCCACTCCTAGGTGACTCTATGCAATCGCAATTCTTTTGATATTACAATATACATCCCATGTCAGGCGTACAGCCTGAGGGGTTCTACAAATTTTCCACTCCCTCGGTGTGCTATAGTTGAACAGCTTTAGATAGCGAACATTCCCCATTGTGCCTCTGTATGGCTCTATTTGGGTATGGAGGGTGTTGGGGCACTGGCACTGCTTGTGGGGTTGGGAAAGCAGGGTGTCCACCTTTCCACCTCTGTATGACTAGGCTGGCCAACTGGTCAGAGGGGAGGAGGCAACGTTGGATACCATGAACAAAATTTAGGCTGATGGGCCGTTGGAAAGGATTTCCAAGTTGGCTAGGTGTTTGCCCTGTTCCTTGTGTTTAATGTGTCACCACCTAATGTTGCACATCTGCGGGTAGGATTTTCCACTCCCGTCAGTGGCAGTTGGAACAGCGGGTGAGAGGGGAAAATATCCTCAACCTGGAAACAGGTCACCATCGCCCCCCCTCCAGACTTCGCTGACAGCATGTGTTTCCCACAGCACCGTGGCGGGAACGGCATTTGAATACGTTTGACTATCGTGAATGCTCATTATGAAGGCAGCTTGCTGGAATCACGCCCCCTTGCTGGATCAAAAGGCCACACCAGTGTGTAATGAGACTGGCGTCATTCCTGAGAAGGATATAAGGAATGTGCACCTGGTGAACTGCACTTCACTCGTCACTTCGAGGTATGGTCACCCACCTCACATTGTTCTGCTCTCTTGGCTCCTCCGTCCCTGCGTCAGGCTGCATAGGCAGCAGCACAACGACTTCAGGGTTGTTTCAGAGCCAAGGCTCTGAGTACCAGGCCAGCGGTAAGGTGCGGCGGTGGAGGGGGAGCGGAGGGCAAAGGCTTGACTGGGGGTGGGGTTAATGCTGGGGAAGGGTGCACTCAGACACATGATTGGTTCGAGGAGGGCAGGGTGTGTGGGAGTGTCCGCCGGGCCAGAATGGCAAGTGAGTTGAGTAAAGACGTTCTTCTGCTTACATTGCTGATCTTCCAAAGACAGTCCTTGTCCCAGTTCCGGGAGGGGGAAGACATGTCATTCCATTGTCAGTCGTGCCCAGCGTGGTGTGCAGGGCCTGGTCATTCACCTCAGGGGGCTTTTGGACATTAATACTGGACCGTGGATGGCAGAGCCACAGGGGAGGCATCTTCAGCCTATAATTCTGGAACAGGCAGTGTAGGGGCGAGCATTTGATGGTCTCATGGTGGGTTGGGGTCTCTACTTGTCACTATGCAATAGGCCTCAAGATGGGGAGTACTAGATCCACATGGGGCATAGGCACATTGACCTCAAGTGACTTAGGGATATCCACTGTTGTATTATCACTGCTGAACACCATGTTGTGTTATGCTGCCTTCGCTGTGGTATGATGACATTTTGAGATTTATACGTTTAAACATGAACCATTTATTGTTAATGTTTAACAATGTACAGACCCCAAGTTACTGTCATGCATGGTGTTGCTTTCTCCATGCAGGCTGCTTCTAGGATGTTCTCCCTAGACTGTTCTCTCAGTCTATTACCATGTAACTCCAATACATCATACTGTGGGCGGTGCTGTTCTCCAGATCCACATTAACCCTTGTCTGCCAAGTATCTTTGCATTACAATGGCACACAGGCAGATACATTATACAACATCCACCACAATGACAACGGGATCAAGCATTACAGGGGAAGGACTAACAGTTATTGGAAGGAGGGCAATCTGAATATTAGGCTCCTCCAGGGCAATGGGAGTAACTTCCATAGTCACACGGAGAGGATCGAAGCTGGTCTGGTAGTAGAACCTTAGTATCACCATCTTGCAAGCTGAACCTATGGTGCTGTAGAAAATGAAACTATGAAAGCAGCCTGGTGAGGGGACTCCTAGGGCTTCAAGGAGCAGTGCAGCACTGCACTGGTGGGACGACATAAGGGGCATCCAACTATTATCTGTATTCCAAAATGAAGAAATACGTACAGCTAAGACGTTAGGAGCATTTGAATCACAATGGATGCCGTCAGAATCCTTAATTCATGAAGCACATTTATGTGAGAATAATTCTGATTCGTGCCACTAATCGATCTCCTTGCAATAACCCCTTGCCCAATGTGCAGAATGTTCCCCAGTACAACAATAAATCCAAAACCGAGTCAGCTACTGGACAAACTGCAGAAATCCATTGGAAACTGCAGCTCCGAACCTTGCAGTTGGCAGGCTTTGATCTGTGAAACCCCAGCACTGCCCACAATAATCTCATTCCCTCATTGAACATTTGCCCTCATGTGTATTCCAAAGGATGCACTGGATGAGGATTCCAGCGCCTGGGATAAAAGCAGCCCATTCAAGCACCTGCCCAAAACAGTGTCATCTTAGTGTTTAACTGACTGCCACTTCTCTTCAAGGAATGCCTACCTTGAAGAAGTATTGCTCTTCTCTCCGACAGGATTCCCGCGGGTGCAGGGTGCCATCAACTGCACTCATGCGGCCGTAAGATCTCCCTGGAAAGAGCCGTTGCAAAACATTAACAGGAAAGGCTTCCACTCGCTCAATGTGCAGATGGTCACTGACCACCAGAAACACATCATGCAGGTATGCACAAGATACCCAGGAAGCTGCCATGATGCCTAAATCCTGAGTAAATCACAGATTCCCGACATCTAGGCAGGACCACACCACACCCAGGGCTGGCTCCTCAGTGACAAAAGCTACCCACAAATGTGGTGGCTGATGCTGCCCATCAGGCAGCCACACACTCCACCTGAGAGAAGGTGCAATGATGTTCATTCCACCACACGAACATTGGTAAAACAGACCATTGGCACCTTGAAGATGTGATTCCGATGTCTCGATAGATCTGGCGGTGCACTCCGATATACTCCCCAGAGCATCTCAGGGATCATCATAGCAGGCTGAGCCTTGCACAACCTGCAAAGGGGGGAGAAGCAGCCGGATGATGAGACGGAGGAGTTGCACATCTCCTCCAAAGATGAGGGCATCGAGAGGCCTCAGGGCGATGAGAGTGAGGCAACTGAGGCTACAGGGAAAGAGGCCATAGCATGGGCCAGACGAGGCAGGCGTGCACGTGAGGCACTAATAACCACCAGACTCCAGGAGGATGACGACGAAGATGTAATGATTAGGCTCTTGGGTTACTGGCCTCCATGTTGGGCCCACATTACCACCTGCGTTGCTCTCCTTCTCATTTCAACTATCCACTTCGATCTCATTATGACACATTAGGGTCACCATGCCCTCTTCCTTTGAAGGATGATGAAGCCTCTGGAGCACGTTGCCTTGCTGCAATGCGGCACTAACTGCAGGATCTGGCATCACATGTCGGACGGTGTAGCCCCTTCAAGCATCTTTCCAGCATCCTAGTCGCAGCCTATAAGAGACAAGAGCTGGAATACAATCCTTAGTGCGCTCGTGGCAGTATACCTTCAGTCTGACAAGGTGCCTCATGGAGAGAAATCTCCAGCTACGGGACAACACCTTCTGTGTGAATTTGATGATGAAGATGTGAGGTGAGATTTGGGCCAAGCCAGCAGAGGATGCTCGCTAAGTGCTCATGTCTGTAAATCGTACCGAGTCCTCAGCGCTACTTCAACACTCATAACATTAACGTCCAGCACTGTCAGTGAGGGACGTGGGGTTACAGTCAGCCTGGCCTTTCACTGGGCATGGAGGACCTCACAAAGACCAACTTCACACACACAGCCAAATGGCTCCTCTGCAACACAATCCCTTCCCCCTGATGACCAGGCGGGGCCCTAGCTAGTCCGACAATGCACACAGACCATAGAGCCCTCAAGGTTCAGCATCATTGATAATAAAGAGCTCACATCAGCTGCCTTCCATCCTCACTCCTAGCCCGTTTCCACCCTCAGCATTGCCATTCCGTCGAGATAATGTGTATGCATTGAGATCAGGCTCAAAGGTTCAAATGTCCGCAATGCATCAACATATAAAATTCATATCTCAGAGCTCGCCGAAGGTTTTTGTGAGGCTGAACTTATGGCCCAGTGCTGCATCCCTACATATCCACGATAGCCTCATAGGAACAATGCAGACAGGTCCAAAGTCGCTAACGGTAAACGCTGAGGCTTTGAATGCCAGGACAAAAATGTGTCAGCGAGGGTCAGAGTGCAGGAACATTGAGGTGGGAAGGTGCACGCCTGACACTGGGGAGCTGTGCAGATCTTCACTCAGAGAGTTGACAACAATGAAGGCAGACATGAGGGCACCCGATGTCTGAGTGTGGGCTGAGAGATTGAACACGCTCACGGCTGACGGAGAGCTCATGGAGATAAAGGAAAGATTCCCCATCTCCATGCGCATCAACATCTCTCCTTCAACGCTACACCCTTACCTTCCCACAATGCCGACAAGTTGGGGACTAACATGAGCCTCCATCTTATGCAGCCAGGAATGAACATCTCTTGAACCTGCAGCATGTCTAAGAGATGCCTTGCACAAGCACACTTTACATTGACGGTGACGCTTCACTGATGTCAGGAATGAGCTGAGAAGCCACACTCACTCTTATGAGAGGGTTGCACATCCAACCAAGTCACATGATGTGACATCTGTGATAAGTGGAGGGAGGGAACAAGTTGTGAGATCTGACTGACAACCACCCAGCTCAGCATACAGAGGAGGCATACACAAGAGGAGATGTGGAATGGATACAATTCTATTTACTTCGTTGGGAATTATGTACATCTGGTGAACACCTGTGCAACCATTGTGCTCCTAGTATTTCCTGACCTTCTTAACCCTACCTTGATGCATCGCCTACATCCACAGTGGAGCTGGAGGCAGCCTGCTGACTGCTACACTCTGTTGTCTGTGATGACTTTGACGGGCATCCTCTGGGGGCACTAAGTCCTGGAGAGCCCTGGCCTGCTCTGAGTCTCTTGCCGTGGGGCAGGTGCATCCTTCTCAATCTGTGCAGCTGCAGTTGGTAGGGTGACAGGCGGAGGGGATTGAGAACGGCCGGGCACTCCCAGAGTCACCTGGCCAGATGGCCCTGGGGTGTCCAGCTGCTGGTCCTTGTTCCAATGGGTGCCCGAGGGCCCCTGGCTGACACCTTAAGGGGAGGGAGTGAGATCAAGGTGGCCTGGCACACTTTTGAGTAGCCACTGGTGGATGCCACCAATGCCCACAGCAATGGAGTGTAACTCCTGCAGCATCACAAAGGCCATGTCCTGGACCAAGGTCTCCATGGCAGCTGCTATCCTACTAGTGTTGACCTCAGTGCGCTGGCATGCTGACGTTATCTGCCTGATATTCCCGTGTCTGTCGCTGCAGTTCCAACATCTGAGTTAGGACCGAATCCACTGCTCATCATCTGACTGAGACTCAGCAGAATCCTGGCCTCTGAGCAGTCCTCCTAGTGCTGGCAACCTTGACTTGGCCTACCTCCGCCGGCTGTGGACCTGAATCTGTGCTGTGCTCCCCGGATTGTGACACCGAGCCTACTCTAAATCTAGGTCCCACAGAGGTGTGAGCCTCTGCTTTTGGGGGAGGGTCTGGGTGAGCGCTGTGACAGACCTTCCAGCAGTGTGTCCTCTGGATCCTCACCCGAGGTGTCCTCGAGGCAGGAGAGGAGGGGCTGGTTCCCGGTGTCCAGGGGGCACTTGGCTGTGGTGCCTATGAAAGAGGGTGTGGATAATTAGTGGGTGGCAACAGACTCCAAGACACTGCACCCACAGTGTCCCTGTCTGAAGGATCAGCTGGTCCCTGTCCTCTCCAGCCAGCACAAAAGCATGCTCCTCATCGAGAGGGAGGCTCTTGAGCTCAGCCATCCCACCATCAGCCTGTGACCTCTCCCTCTTATTGTGGGCAAGCTGGTCCTTCATAAAGGCAGATGGCGAGAGTGTGACCAGGATGGATGCCAAGGCAGATTATAAGGATGCCTGGCTTGTGAGGGTACAGAGTGGAGCTGGGCACAGGATGAGTACACAACTGCACAGGATGTGAGCCGAGAGGGAGATGTGAGGGTGTGTGTGAGGGAATGAGTGCTGATGTCCCTTGAGCCGGCAGTGGGAGAGACCCCTGTGGAGAGTCAACCTGCGAATGTCAGCTGGGCTTGTGAGAGCGTGAGTTGAGAGTGATGAGGTGGTTGACTTACCCTGGCGGCTTGGATCAGATCATTCATCCTCTTCCTGCACAGGATGGCTGATCTCTTATCTCACTGCCCTGGGCACATCCCCCCCGAGCCACAGTTGAGAGATTTCCAGAGCTCCTTCTGCCATCACAGGGGTACAGTGCCTGCCAGCAACCCTCGACAGCACCGAGAAGGTGACCCAGCGATGCCTCGCTAAACTTGGGGGCTGCAGCCTTCTGCCCTTTGTTGGGGGGGCGGGGGGCAATCTGTTCGTTGCAGTGGTCCTGCGCTCCAGGCATTGAGAAGGCTGTGTGCAGGGGCACTTTAAATATGGCTCCCACTGTGATGATCTGCTTAGGTCACGGGCCGGTTGGGGGGTGGGGGGGGGGGGGGGGGGGGGGGTGGATGGGGGGGTGGGGGGTAATTGGGAGGGCGAATCACAAGCTGCCTGCCTGCGATACGGTGTGTTTAATGAGGTGAGAAGCGACCAGTGGGGGGGGTGAAAACCCGCCATTGCAGCCACTTTTCTTACCCACCACTGCAGCTAGTCCGCAGAGCGGAGAACCCCACCCTCCATATCTACAATATCAGCGATGGCTGGGCTGTGTCCTGTGCAGCGGGAGCATCTGATCCCCATTGCAAATTTGTGGTTTGACTGAGTAACCTATTATAAGGCATCAACTCAGATAAAGGTTTTATGCTGGACATATTATGCTCATAGTAGAGGAATGTGCAAAATATTTAGTAGGAGCGTAATGGGAGTTTACACAATCCTAAAATAAAAGATTAAAGTGGAAATATTAAAAGTGTAATGCTATTTCTGGACATGATTATGGATGACTCCATGATTCAGATGGCCCTGGGCACTATACGGTGGAAGCAACATGAGACATGTCTTGGTGCAATAGCCAAAGACCTTGGGACCACAATGCAGACTGAGACCAGGGACCACAATTGAGACTGGGCCCAGGGACTACAATGCAGACTGGGCCCAGGCACCTCCCTGCTGGCTGGTTATAGAGACCACGCTGCAAACTGGGAATGAGACCACACTGCAGATAAGGCACGGGTTCACACTGCTGACTGGGCCTGGACACCTCCCTGCAGACCAAACATAGAGACCATGCTGCAGACAAGGCCCTGGGGCCACACTGCAGACTAGGCCCGGACACCACATTGCAGACGGGGCCAGTGGCCCCACACTACAGATTGGGCCATGGGACCACACTGCAGACAGTGCCTGGGGACCACAGTGCAAACTGGGCCTAGACACCACATGCCGACTGGGACCAAAGACAACACTGCAGACTGGTCCTGGAGACCACACTGCAGACCACACCCTGGGACCACAATAAAGACTGGGTCTGGGGAGCAGACTGCAGACTGGGCCCGGGGACTACACTGCAGACAGGGTGCAAGGATGACACTGCAGTCTAGGCCTGGGGACCACACTGCAGACTGGGTTCAGTGACCTCTCTGCCATCAAGGCCCGGGGACAAAACTGCAGACTGGGCCGGGGGAATACACTGCAGACTGGGCTCGGGCAGCACACTGCCGGCTCGGCCCATGACCACACAGCAGACTGGGCCTGGGGACCACACTGCAGACTGGGCCTGGGGACCACATTGCAGACTGGGCCTGGGGACCACACTGCAGACTGGGCCTGGGGACCACACAGCAGACGGTGCCCGGTGAACACGGTGCAGACTGGGGACAGCCACCACACTGCAGAACGGACCCGGGGACCAGAATGTGGATTTGGCCTGGGGATCACACTGCAGACTGGGCCTGGGGATCACACTGCAGACTGGACCTGGGGACCATACTGCAGACTGGGCCTGGGGACTACACTGCAGACTGGGCCTGGGGACTACACTGCAGACTGGGCCTGGGGACTACACTGCAGACTGGGCCTGGGGACTACACTGCAGACTGGGCCTGGGGATCACACTGCAGACTGGGCCTGGGGATCACACTGCAGACTGGGCCCGAGGAACACGCTGCAGACTGGGCCTGGGGATCACACTGCAGACTGGACCCATTGACCAAACAGCAGCCTGGTCCCGGGGACCACACTGCAGACAAGGCTCGGACACCACACTGCAGACTGGGTCCACAGACCACACTGTGGACTGGGCCCGGACACCACACTGTAGTCCAGGCTCAGAGAGCACACTACTGACTAGGCCGGGAACCACACTGCAGACAGGGCATGGGGACCACACTGCAGACTGGTGACAGCCACCACACTGCAGACTGGGCCTGGGAACCACAATGCAAACTGGGCCTGGGAACCACACTGCAGACTGGGACTGGGGTCCACACTGCAGATTGGGCTCAGCAACCATACTAAAGACTGGGCCCGGAGAACACACTGCAGACTGGGACTGGGGACGACAATGCAGACTGGGCCCGGGGAACATGCTGCAGACTGGGCCTGGTGTCCACACTGCAGTCTGAGCCCAGAGGGCACACTGCAGACTGGGCCCAGTGACCACACTGTGGACTGGGCCCAGGGACAATACTGCAGACAAGGCCCGGACACCACACTGCAGACTGGGTCCAGAGACCACACTGTGGACTGGGCCCGAGCATCACACTGTAGTCCGGGCTCAGAGAGCACACTACTGACTAGGCCGGGAACCACACTGCAGACAGGGCATGTGGACCAAACTGCAGACTGGTAACGGCCACCACACTGCAGACTGGGCCCGGGAACCACACTGCAGACTGGGCCCGGGAACCACACTGCAGACTGGGCCTGGGAACCACATTGCAGACTGGGCCTGGGAACCACACTGCAGACTGGGCCTGGGAACCACACTGCAGACTGGGACTGGGGTCCACACTGCAGACTGGGCTCAGTAACCATACTAAAGACTGGGCCCAGAGAACACACTGCAGACTGGGCCTGGGGACGACAATGCAGACTGGGCCCAGGGAACACGCTGCAGACTGGGCCTGGGGTCCACACTGCAGACTGGGCCCAGTAACTACACTGTGGACTGGGCCCGGAGACCACACTGCAGACTGGGCCTGGGGTCCACACTGCAGCCTGGGCCCAGAGGCCACACTGCAGACTGGGCCCCAGAGGCCACACTGCAGACTGTGACCAGTGACTACATTGTTCACTGGGCCCGGACACCACATTGCAGATTGCGCCCAGAGACCAAAATGCAAACTACGCCCAGATACCACACTGCAGACTGGGCCTGGGGACCACACTGTAGACTGGGTCCGGGGAGCATGCTGTAACCTGCGCCCAGATACCACACTGCTGACTGGGCCCAGAGACCACAGTGCAGACTGGCCCTGGGGACCACACTGTAGACTGGGCCCAGGGACCACACTGCCGACAGGGCCCATGGAATCCAATGCAGACTGGGCCTAGAGACCAAACTGCAGACGCGACATCGGGACCACAATGCAGACTGGGCTCAGAGACCACACTGCCAACTGGGGACAGACACCACACTGCAGACTGGGCCTGGGGATCACACTGCAGAATGGGCCTGAGGACCACAATGAAGACTGGTCCCGGGGTCTGCACTGCAGACTGGACCCGGGGAACATGCTACAAACTGGGGAAGACCACCACACAGCAGAATGGACACGGGGAACAGAATGTGGATTGGGCCTGGGGATCACAATGCAGACTGGGCCCAGAGACCACACTGCAAACTGGGCCTGGGGACCTCATTGCAGACTGGGCTCAGAGTCCAAAATGTAGACTTGCCCCAGACACCACATGCCAACTGGGACCAGAGACAACACTGCACACTGGGCCCAGAGAACACACTGCATACAGGGCGCGGGGGCAACTCTGCAGACTGGGCCTAGGGAACACACTGCAGACCGGACCCTGGGACCACAATAAAGACTGGGCCCAAGGAACACACTGCAGACTGGGCCCTGGGACCACAATAAAGACTGGGCCCAGGGATCACACTGCAGACTGGGCCTGGGGAACACACTGTAGACTGAGCCCGGGGACCACACTGCAGACAGGGCGCAAGGACCACACTGCAGACTGGGCCTGGGGACCACACTGCAGACAGGGCGCAAGGACCACACTGCAGACAGGGACTGGGGACCACACTGCAGACTGGGCTCGTGGACCACACCATGGACTGGGACCAGACGCCACACTGCAGACTTGGCCCAGAGAGCAAATTGAAGACTGGGCCCAGACACCACATGCCGACTGGGACCAGAGCCCACACTGCAGACCGGGCCTGGGGACCACAATATAGACTGGGCCCGGGGACCGCACTGCAGACAGGGTGCAAGGACAACACTGCAGACTGGACTCGGGGAATACACTGCAGACTGGGCCCTGAGACCGCACTGCAGACTTGCCCCGGGCAGCAAACTGCAGACTAGGACTGGGGACCACACTACAGACTGGGCCTGGGGACCACACTGCAGCCTAGGCCTCGGGACCAGACTGCAGACTAGGTTCGCTGCCCTCTCTGCCATCAGGGCCCGGGGACCACACTGCAGACTGGGCCCAGAGGCCACACTGCAGAATGGGCCCAGTGACCACACTGCAGACTGTGCCTAGGGACAACACTGCAGACTGAGCCCAGAGGCCACACTACAGACTGGGCGCAGTGACCACACTGCAGACTGGGCCCTAGGAATACACTGCAGACTGGTCCCGGGGACCACATTAAAGACTGGGCCCAGATACCACACTGCAGACTGGGCCCTAGGAATACACTGCAGACTGGTACCGGGGACCACATTAAAGACTGGGCCCAGATACCACACTGCCGACAGGACCCGGGGCATCAAATGCAGACTGGGCCTGGGGACCACATTGCAGATACAGCGTGGGAACCACATTGCAGACTGGGCCCAGGGACCACATTGCAGACCCTGCCTGGTGACGGCACTACAGACACGGCCCAGGGACCATGCTGCAGACTGAGCCCGGGGTCCACATTGCAGACAGGGCGCAAGGACGACACTACAGACTGGGCCCGGGGACCACACTGCAGACAGGGCCTGGGGACCACACTGCAGACAGGGCCCGGGGACCACACTGCAGACTGGGCCCTGAGACCCCACTGCAGTCTGGGCCTGGGGACCACAATGCAGACTGGGCCCTGGTAACACGCTGCAGACAGGGCCTGGGGACCACACTGCAGACAGAGCCTGGGGACCACACTGCAGACAGGGCCTGGGGACCACACTGCAGACAGGACCCGGGGACCAGACTGCAGACAGGGTGCAAGGACGATACTGCAGATTGGAGACGGGGACCACACTGCAGACTGACCCCAGCGGCCACACTGCAGTCAAGGCCTGGGGACACTCAACAGACAGGGTGCGGGGACGACATTGCTGGCTGGGCCCAGGGAAAACACTGCAGATTGGTTCTGGGGACCACACTGCAGACCGGACCCGGGGACCACAATAAAGACTGGGCCCAGGAATCACACAGCAGACTGGGCCTGGAGGTCACACTGTAAACTCGGCCTGGGGACCACATCGCAGACTAGGCCTGGGTCCACACGGCAGACTGGGCCAGGGACCACACTGCAGACAGGGCGCAAGGACAACACTGCTGACTGGGCCCAGGGAATACACTGCTGACTGGGCCCAGAGACCAGACAGGACGCGGGGATAACACTGCAGACTGGGGACGGCCACCACACTGCAGACTGGGTCCAGGGACCACACTGCAGACTGGGCCCATTGACCACACTGCAGACTAGGCCTGGGGTGCACACTGCAGCCTGGGCCCTGAGGCCACACTGCAGACTTGGCCCAGAGGCCACACTGCAGACTGATCCCAGTTACCACACCGTGGACTGGGCCCAGACATCACACGGCAAACTGGGCCCAGAGACGACCCTGCAGACTGGGCCCAGAGACCACACTGCAGTCAAGGCCTGGGGACACTCAGCAGACAGGGTGTGGGGGCGACATTGCTGGCTGGGCCCAGGGAATACACTGCAGATTGGTTCCGGGGACGACACTGCAGACCGGACCCGGGGACCACAATAAAGACTGGGCCCAGGAATCACACAACAGACTGGGCCTGGGTCCACACTGCAGACTTGGCCCGGGGACCACACTGCAGACAGGGCGCAAGGACAACACTGCAGACTGGGCCCAGGAATCACACAGCAGACTGGGCCTGGGGTGCACACTGCAGCCTGGGTCCAGAGGCCACACTGCAGACTTGGCCCAGAGGCCATACTGCACACTGATCCCAGTTACCACACCATGGACTGGGCCCGGACATCACAATGCAGACTGGGCCCAGAGACCAAAATGCAGACTGGGCCCAGAGCACTCTCTGCAGACAGGGCACGAGGAGCACACTGCAGACTGGGCCCAGGGACCACATTGCAGACTGTGCCAGGGTACCACACTGCAGACAGGGCCCTGGGACCACACTGCAAACTGGACCCGGGGACCACACTGCAGACTGGGGCCGGGGACCACAATTAAGACTGGGCATGGGGAACACGGTGCAGAATCGCGACAGCTACCACACCGCAGACTTGGCCCAGAGTACAAAATGCAGACTGGGCCAGGGGACCACACTGCAGACTGGGTCAGGGGACCACACTGCAGACTGGGCCAGGGGACCACACTGCAGACTGGGCCAGGGGACCACACTGCAGACTGGGCCCGGTGACCACAATAACTAGTGGTCCCGGGGAGCACACTGCAGACTGGGCCTGGGGAACACACTGCAGATTGGGCCCAGGGACCAGACTGCAGACTGGGCACAAGGACGACACTGCAGACTGATCCCAGTTACCACACCGTTGACTGGGCCCGGACATCACAATGCAGACTGGGCCCAGAGACCAAAATGCAGACTGGGCCCAGAGCACTCACTGCAGACAGGGCGCGAGGAGCACACTGCAGACTGGGCCCAGGGACCACATTGCAGACGGTGCCAGGGTACCACACTGCAGACAGGGCCCTGGGACCACACTGCAGACTGGACCCGGGGACCACACTGCAGACTGGGGCCGGGGACCACAATTAAGACTGGGCCAGGGGACCACACTGCAGACAGGGCCCGGGGACCAGACTGCAGACCGGGCACAAGGACGACACTGCAGACTGGGCCTGGGGACCACAATGCAGACTAGACCTGGGGTCCACACTAAATACTGGGCCTGGGGACTACACTGCAGTCCAGGCCTGGGGACCACACTGCAGTTTAGGCCTGGGGACCACACTGCTAACTGATCCCAGCGACCACACTGCAGTCAAGGCCTGGGGACACTCAGCAGACAGGGTGCGGGGACGACATTGCTGGCTGGGCCCAGGGAATACACTGCAGATTGGTTCCGGGGACCACACTGCAGACCGGACCTGGGGACCACAATAAAGACTGGGCCCAGGAATCACACAGCAGACTGGGCCTGGGGGTCACACTGTAAACTCGGCCTGGGGCACACATTGCAGACTGGGCCAGGGGACCACAATTAAGACTGGGCACGGGGGTCACGGTGCAGAATCGGGACGGCTACCACACAGCAGACTGGGCCTGGGGAACACATTGCAGACTAGGCCTAGGACCACACTGCAGATTGGGCCCTGGGACCACACTGCAGACTGTGCCCGGGGACCACAATTAAGACTGGGCACGGGGAACACGGTGCAGAATCAGGACGGCTACCACACAGCAGACTGGGCCCAGGGTACAAAATGCAGACTGGGCCAGGGAACCACACTGCAGACAGGGCGTGGGGATCACACTGCAGACTGGACCCGGGGACCACACTGCAGACTGGAGCTGGGTACAACAAAACCAACTGGGCCCGGGGTATAAAATGCAGACTGGGCCAGGGAACCACACTGCAGACTGAGCCTGGGGAACACAATAACTAGTGGTCCTGGGGACCACACTGCAGACCGGACCTGGGGACCACAATAAAGACTGGGCCCAGGAATCACACAGCAGACTGGGCCTGGGGCCACACTGTAAACTCAGCCTGGGGCCACATTGCAGATTGGGCCCGGGGACCAAACTGCAAAGAGGGCGCAAGGTCAACACTGCAGACTGGGCCCAGGGAATACACTGCAGACTGTGCCCAGAGACCACCCTGCAGGCTGTGTCCAGAGACCATCCTGCAGACTGGGCCCAGAGACCACCCTGCAGGCTGTGTCCAGAGACCACCCTGCAGACTGAGCCCAGAGACCACCCTGCAGACTGGGCCCAGAGACCACACTGCAGACTGGGCCCAGAGATCACACTACAGTCAAGGCCTGGGGACACTCAGCAGACATGGTGTGGGGGCAACATTGCTGGCTGGGCCCAGGGAATATCCTGCAGATTGGTTCCGGGGACCACACTGCAGACTGGACCCGGGGACCACAATAAAGACTGGGCCCAGGAATCACACAGCAGACTGGGCCTGGCGGCATCACTGTAAACTCGGCCTGGGGACCACACTGTAGACTGGGCCCAGGGAACATGCTGGAGACTGGGCCCAGATACCACACCACCGACAGGGCCCAGAGAGAACAGTGCAGACTGGGCCCGGTGAATACACTGCAGACTGGGCCTGGGGTGCACACTGCAGCTTGGTTCCGGGGAGCACACTGCAGACCGGACCCGGGGACCACACTGCAGAAAGGGCCTGGGGACCACACTGCAAACAGGGCCCGGGGACCACACTGTAGACAGGGCCCGGGGACCACAATGCAGACAGGGCCCGGGGACCACACTGCAGACAAGGCCTGGGGACCACACTGCAGACAGGACCCGGGGACCAGACTGCAGACAGGGTGCAAGGACGACACTGCAGATTGGGGACGGGGACCACACTGCAGACTGACCCCAGCGACCACACCTCAGTCAAGGCCTGGGGACACTCGGCAGACAGGGTGCGGGGACGACATTGCTGGCTGGGCCCAGGGAAAACACTGCAGATTGGTTCCGGGGACCACACTGCAGACCGGACCCGGGGACCACAATAAAGACTGGGCCCAGGAATCACACAGCAGACTGGGCCTGGGGGCCACACTGTAAACTTGGCCTGGGGACCACATTGCAGACTAGGCCAGGGACCACACTGCAGACAGGGCGCAAGGAGAACACTGCAGACTGGGCCCAGGGAATACACTGCTGACTGGGCCCAGAGACCAGACAGGACACGGGGATAACACTGCAGACTGGGGACGGCCACCACACTGCAGACTGGGTCCAGGGACCACACTACAGACTGGGCCCATTGACCACACTGCAGACTAGGCCTGGGGTGCACACTGCAGCCTGGGCCCTGAGGCCACACTGCAGACTTGGCCCAGAGGCCACACTGCAGACTGATCCCAGTTACCACACTGTGGACTGGGCCGGGACATCACACTGCAGATTGGGCCCAGAGACCAAAATGCAGACTGGGCCCAGAGACCACCCTGCAGACTGGGCCCAGAGACCACACTGCAGTCAAGGCCTGGGGACACTCAGCAGACAGGGTGTGGGGGCGACATTGCTGGCTGGGCCCAGGGAATACACTACTGATGTGTTCCGGGGACCACACTGCTGACCGGACCCGGGAACCACAATAAAGACTGGGCCCAGGAATCACACAGCAGACTGGGCCTGGGTCCACACTGCAGACTTGGCCCGGGGACCACACTGCAGACAGGGCGCAAGGACAACACTGCAGACTGGGCCCGGGAGCCGCACTGCAGACTGGGCCTGGGGTGCACACTGCAGCCTCGGCCCAGATGCCACACTGCAGACTTGGCCCAGAGGCCACACTGCAGACTGATCCCAGTTACCACACCGTGGACTGGGCCCGGACATCACAATGCAGACTGGGCCCAGAGACCAAAATGCAGACTGGGCCCAGAGCACTCTCTGCAGACAGGGCCTGGGGACCACAATGCAGACTGGGCCCAGGGAACACACTGAAGTCTGGGCCTGGGGACAACAGTGCAGATTGGATCTGGGGTCCACATTGCAGACTGAGCCTGGGGACCACAAAGTAGAAGAGTCACGACCACCACACTACAGACACGGCTCAGGGAACAGGCTGCAGACTGGGCCCAGATACCACACTGCCGACTGAGCCGGGGGACGACACTGCAGACTGGGTCGGGGGACCGCACTGCAGACTGGGCCTGGAGTGCACACTGCAGACTCGGCCCAGATGCCACACTGCAGACTTGGCCCAGAGGCCACACTGCAGACTTGGCCCAGAGGCCACACTGCACACTGATCCCAGTTACCACACCGTGGACTGAGCCCGGACATCACAATGCAGACTGGGCCCAGAGACCAAAATGCAGACTGGGCCCAGGGACCACATTGCAGACTGTGCCAGGGGACCACACTGCAGACAGGGCCCTGGGACCACACTGCAGACTGTGCCCGGGGACCACAATTAAGACTGGGCACGGGGAACACGGTGCAGAATCGGGACGGCTACCACACAGCAGACTTGGCCCAGAGTACAAAATGCAGACTGGGCCAGGGGACCACACTGCAGACTGGACCCGGGGACCACACTGCAGACTGGACCCGGGGACCACACTGCAGACTGGGGCCGGGTACAACACAACCGACTGGGCCCGGGGTAAAAATGCAGACTGGGCCAGGGGACCACACAGCAGACTGGGCCCGGTGACCACAATAACTAGTGGCCCCGGGGAGCACACTGCAGACTGGGCCTGGGGAACACACTGCAGACTGAGCCCAGGGACCAGACTGCATACCGGGCACAAGGACGACACTGCAGACTGGGCCTGGGGACCACAATGCAGACTAGACCTGGGGTCCACACTAAATTCTGGGCCTGGGGACTACACTGCAGTCTAGGCCTGGGGACCAAAATGCAGTCTAGGCCTGGGGACCACACTGCAGACTGACCCCAGCGACCATGCTGCAATCCAAGCCTGGGGACACTCGGCAGACAGGGTGCAGGGACGACATTGCTGGCTGGGCCCAGGGAATACACTTTAGATTGGTTTCGGGGACCACACTGCAGACCGGACCCGGGGATCACAATAAAGACTGGGCCCAGGAATCACACAGCAGACTGGGCCTGGGGGCCACACTGTAAACTCGGCCTGGGGAACACATTGCAGACTGGGCCCGGGGACCACAATTAAGACTGGGCACGGGGGTCACGGTGCAGACTAGGCCTAGGACCACACTGCAGACTGGGCCCTGGGACCACACTGCAGACTGTGCCCGGGGACCACAATTAAGACTGGGCACAGGGAACACGGTGCAGAATCGGGATGGCTACCACACAGCAGGGTACAAAATGCAGACTGGGCCAGGGGACCACACTGCAGACAGGGTGTGGGGACCACACTGCAGACTGGATCCGGGGACTACACTGCAGACTGGACCCGGGGACCACACTGCAGACTGGAGCCGGGTACAACACAACCGACTGGGCCCGGGGTACCAAATGCAGACTGGACCAGGGAACCACACTGCAGACTGGGCCTGGGGAACACAATAACTAGTGGTCCTGGGGACCACACTGCAGACCGGACCCAGGGACCACAATAAAGACTGGGCCCAGGAATCACAGAGCAGACTGGGCCTGGGGGCCACACTGTAAACTCAGCCTGGGGCCACATTGCAGATTGGGCCCGGGGACCACACTGCAGTCAAGGCCTGGGGACACTCAGCAGACATGGTGTGGGGGCGACATTGCTGGCTGGGCCCAGGGAATATCCTGCAGATTAGTTCCGGGGACCACACTGCAGACCGGACCCGGGGACCACAATAAAGACTGGGCCCAGGAATCAAACAGCAGACTGGGCCTGGGGGCCTCACTGTAAACTCTGCCTGGGGACCACACTGTAGACTGGGCCCGGGGAGCATGCTGGAGACTGGGACCAGATACCACACCACCGACTGGGCCCAGAGAGCACAGTGCAGACTGGGCCCGGTGAATACACTGCAGACTGGGCCTGGGGTGCACACTGCAGCTTGGGCCCAGAGGCCACACTGCAGACTTGGCCCAGAGGCCACACTGCAGACTGATCCCAGTTACCACACCGTGGACTGGGCCCGGACATCACAATGCAGACTGGGCCCAGAGACCAAAATGCAGACTGGGCCCAGAGCACTCTCTGCAGACAGGGCCCAGGTACCACACTGCAGACAGGGCGTGGGGACCACACTGCAGACTGGATCCGGGGACCACACTGCAGACTGGACCCGGGGACCACACTGCAGACTGGAGCCGGGTACAACACAACCGACTGGGCCCGGGGTACCAAATGCAGACTGGACCAGGGAACCACTCTGCAGACTGGGCCTGGGGAACACAATAACTAGTGGTCCTGGGGACCACACTGCAGACCGGACCCAGGGACCACAATAAAGACTGGGCCCAGGAATCACAGAGCAGACTGAGCCTGGGGGCCACACTGTAAACTCAGCCTGGGGCCACATTGCAGATTGGGCCCGGGGACCACACTGCAGTCAAGGCCTGGGGACACTCAGCAGACATGGTGTGGGGGCGACATTGCTGGCTGGGCCCAGGGAATATCCTGCAGATTAGTTCCGGGGACCACACTGCAGACCGGACCCGGGGACCACAATAAAGACTGGGCCCAGGAATCAAACAGCAGACTGGGCCTGGGGGCCTCACTGTAAACTCTGCCTGGGGACCACACTGTAGACTGGGCCCGGGGAGCATGCTGGAGACTGGGACCAGATACCACACCACTGACTGGGCTCAGAGAGCACAGTGCAGACTGGGCCCGGTGAATACACTGCAGACTGGGCCTGGGGTGCACACTGCAGCTTGGGCCCAGAGGCCACACTGCAGACTTGGCCCAGAGGCCACACTGCAGACTGATCCCAGTTACCACACCGTGGACTGGGCCCGGACATCACAATGCAGACTGGGCCCAGAGACCAAAATGCAGACTGGGCCCAGAGCACTCTCTGCAGACAGGGCCCAGGTACCACACTGCAGACAGGGCTCCGGGACCACCCTGCAGACTGACCCCAGCGACCATGCTGCAGTCCATGCCTGGGGACACTCAGCAGACAGGGTGCGGGGACGACATTGCTGGCTGGGCCCAGGGAATACACTGCAGATTGGTTCCAGGGACCACACTGCAGACTGGACCCGGGGACCACACTGCAGACTGGGGCCGGGTACAACACAACCGACTGGGCCCGGGGTACCAAATGCAGACTGGACCAGGGAACCACTCTGCAGACTGGGCCTGGGGAACACAATAACTAGTGGTCCTGGGGACCACACTGCAGACCGGACCCAGGGACCACAATAAAGACTGGGCCCAGGAATCACAGAGCAGACTGGGCCTGGGGGCCACACTGTAAACTCAGCCTGGGGCCACATTGCAGATTGGGCCCGGGGACCACACTGCAGTCAAGGCCTGGGGACACTCAGCAGACATGGTGTGGGGGCGACATTGCTGGCTGGGCCCAGGGAATATCCTGCAGATTAGTTCCGGGGACCACACTGCAGACCGGACCCGGGGACCACAATAAAGACTGGGCCCAGGAATCAAACAGCAGACTGGGCCTGGGGGCCTCACTGTAAACTCTGCCTGGGGACCACACTGTAGACTGGGCCCGGGGAGCATGCTGGAGACTGTGACCAGATACCACACCACCGACTGGGCTCAGAGAGCACAGTGCAGACTGGGCCCGGTGAATACACTGCAGACTGGGCCTGGGGTGCACACTGCAGCTTGGGCCCAGAGGCCACACTGCAGACTTGGCCCAGAGGCCACACTGCAGACTGATCCCAGTTACCACACCGTGGACTGGGCCCGGACAATCACAATGCAGACTGGGCCCAGAGACCAAAATGCAGACTGGGCCCAGAGCACTCTCTGCAGACAGGGCCCAGGTACCACACTGCAGACAGGGCTCCGGGACCACCCTGCAGACTGACCCCAGCGACCATGCTGCAGTCCATGCCTGGGGACACTCAGCAGACAGGGTGCGGGGACGACATTGCTGGCTGGGCCCAGGGAATACACTGCAGATTGGTTCCAGGGACCACACTGCAGACCGGACCCGGTGACCACAATAAAGACTGGGCCCAGGAATCACACAGCAGACTGGGCCTGGGATGCACACTGCAGACTGTGCCCAGAGACCACCCTGCAGACTGAGCCCAGAGACCACACTGTAGACTGGGCCCAGAGACCACACTGCAGACTGGGCCCGGACATCACAATGCAGTCAAAGCCTGGGGGCACTCAGCACACATGGTGTGGGGGCAACATTGCTGGCTGGGCCCAGGGAATATACTGCAGATTGGTTCCGGGGACCACACTGCAGACCGGACCCGGGAACCACAATAAAGACTGGGCCCAGGAATCACACAGCAGACTGGGCCTGGGGGCCACACTGTAAACTCAGCCTGGGGCCATATTATAGACTGGGTCCGGGGAACATGCTGGAGACTGCGCCCAGATACCACACCACCGACTGGGCCCAGAGACCACAGTGCAGACTGGGCCCGGTGAATACACTGCAGACTGGGCCTGGGGTGCACACTGCAGCCTGGGCCCAAAGGCCACACTGCAGACTTGGCCCAGAGGCCACACTGCAGACTGATCCCAGTTACCACACCGTGGACTGGGCCCAGACATCACAATGCAGACTGGGCCCAGAGACCAAAATGCAGACTGGGCCCAGGGAACACACTGCAGACGGGTCCCCGGGACCACACTGCAGACTAGTCCTGGGGACCACAATGCAGACACTGACCCGTGGACCACAATGCAGACTGGGCCCGGGGACCACACTGCAGACACTGGCCCGTGGACCACAATGCAGTCTGGGCCCGTGGACCACAGTTCAGACTGGGCCCGGGGACCACAAAGCAGACTAGACCTGGGGTGCACACTAAATACTGGGCCTGGGGACCACACTGCAGTCTAGGCCTGGGGACCACACTGCAGACTGGGCCTGGGGACCACACTGCAGACTGGGCGCAAGGACGACACAGCAGACTGGGCCGGGGGAATACACTGCAGACTGGGCCTGGGGTCCACACTGCAGACTGGGCCTGGGGTCCACACTACACACTGGGCCTGGGGACCACACTGCAGACTGGGCCTGGGGACCACACTACAGACTGGGCCTGGGGACCACACTACAGACTGGGCCTGGGGACCACACTCCAGACTGGGCCTGGAGACCACAATGCAGACTAGGCCTGGGGTCCACCCTAAATACTAGGCCTGGGGACCACACTGCAGTCTAGGCCTGGGGACCACACTGCAGACTAGGCCTGGGGTCCACACTAAATACTGGGCCTGGGAAATACACTGCAGACTGACCACAGCGACCACACTGCAGACTGACCCCAGTGACCACACTGCAGTCAAGGCCTGGGGACACTCAGCAGACAGGGTCCCGGGACAACCCTGCTGGCTTGGCCCAAGGAAAACACTGCAGATTGGTTCCGGGGACCACACTGCAGACCGGACCTGGGGACCACAATAAAGACTGGACCCAGGAATCACACAGCAGACTGGGCCTGGGGGCCACCCTGTAAACTTGGCCTGGGGCCACATTGCAAACTGGGGCCAGGGACCAAACTGCAGAGAGGGCGCAAGGTCAACACTGCAGACTGGGCCCAAGGAATACACTGCACACTTGGCCCGGGGACCACATTACAGACTGGCCGAGGGATCACGTTGCAGACTGGACCGCGGTCCACACTACAGACAGGGTGCAGGGCCACACTGCTGACTGGACCCAGGCACCTCACTGGAGATTGGGCCCAGGCACCACATTGCAGACCGGGAACGGACAACAGACTGCAGAGCAGACCCGAGGACCACAATAAAGACTGGGTGTGGGGACTACACTGCAGACTGGGCCCAGGGACCCAAATGCTGAATGGGCCCTAGGATCACAGTGCGGACTGGGCCCGGGGACCACACTGCAGACTGGGACCAGCCAACACAATGCAGTATGGACCACACTGCAGACTGGCCCGGGGACCACACTGAAGTCTGGGCCTGGGGACAACAGTGCAGACTGGATCAGGGGTCCACATTGCAGACTGGGCCTGGGCACCGCAATGCAGAATAGGCCCAGGGACCACAATGCAGACTGGGCCCGGGCAACACACTGCAGATGGGCACAGGGACCCAAATGCAGACTGGGCCCTAGGATCACAGCATGGAATGGACACGGCCACCACACTGCAGACTGGGCCCGGGCAACACACTGCAGACTGGGCACAGGGACACAAATGGAACAAGGGTCCACCATGCAGACTGGACCTGGTGCCACTCTGCAGACTGGGTACACAGACCAGACTGTGGACTGGGGTCGGACACAAAAGTGCAGACCGGGCTCAGAGATCTCACTGCATGATGGGCCCGGGGACCACACCTCAGCTGTGCCCTGGGAGCACACTGCAGACTGGTCCCAGAGACAAGAATGCAGACTGGGCCCGGGGACCACACTGCAGGCTGGTTCCAGAGACAAGAATGCAGACTGGGCCCGGGAACCATACTGAAGGCTGGTCCCAGAGACAAAAATGCAGACTGGGCCCAGAGACAATACTGCAGACTGGGCCCAGAGACCACACTGCAGACTGGGCCTGGGGACCACATTGCAGACTGGGCCAGGGGACCACACTGCAGACTGGGCCTGGGGACCACACTGCAGACTGGGCCTGTAGACCACACTGCAGACTGGGCCTGGGGACCACATTGCAGACTGGGCCTGTGGACCACACTGCAGACTGGGGATGGCCACCACACTACAGACTGGACCAGGCATCACGTTGCAGACTGGACCGGGGTCCACACTGCAGACAGGGTGCAGGGCCACACTGCCGACTGGACCCAGGGACCACACTGCAGACTGGGCCCGGGAACCATATTGCATACTGGGGATGGCCAACACACTGCAGAGCAGACCCGAGGATCACAATAAAGACTGGGCCTGGGGACCACACTGCAGACTGGATCTGGGGACCACAGTGCAGACTGGGCCTGGGCAACACACTGCAGACTGGGCCTGGGGACCAGAATGCAGACTGGGTCCGGGGAATACACTGCAGACTGGGCTCGGGGACAACAATACAGACTGGGCCCAGGGCAAAACGGCAGGTTGGGACCAGCCACCACCGTGCAGACTGGGCCCGTGGACCACACTGCAGCCTGGGCCTGGGGACCACACTGGACTCTTGGCCCAAGGACCAGACTGCAGACTGGGCCCAGAGGCCAGAAAGCAGACTGAGCCTGGGGACCACACTACAGACTAGGCCTGGGGACGACAAAGCCAACAGGGCCCGGGGTCCAAAATGCTGACTTGGCCCGGGGATCAAACTACCGACTGGCCCAGGGATCACGGTGCAGACGGGACCCGGGGTCCACACTGTAGACAGGGCGCAGGGCCACACTGCAGACTGGGCCTTGGGACCTCACTGGAGACTGGGCCCAGGCACCACATTGCAGACTGGGGACGGCCAACACACTGCAGGGCAGACCCGAGGACCACAATAAAGACTGGATCTGGGGACCACACTGCAGACTGGGCCCGGGGACCAAATGCAGACTGGGCCCGGGGACCACACTGCAGACAGGGCCCGAGGACAACACAGCCCACTGGGCCCGGGGATCAAAATGCAGACTGGGCCCGGGGATCACACTGCAGTCTGGATCTGGGCACCACAATGCAGACCGGGCACAGGGAACATGCTGCAGATTTGGCCCAGAGACCACATAGCCGGCAGGGCGGGAGGACCACACTGCAGACTGGGGACGGCCACCACACTGCAGACTGAGCCTGGGCAACACCCTGCAGACTGGGCCCAGGGACCCAAATGTAGACTAGGCCCTAGGATCGAAGTGCGGACTGGACACGGTCACCGCACTGCAGACTGGTCCCAGAGACAACAATGCAGACTGGGCCCAGAGACCAGACTGCAGACTGGGCCCAGAGACCTTACAGCAGACTGGACTCAGAGACCATACTGCAGACTGGGCCCAGAGACCACACTGCAGACTGGGTTCGGTGTCCTCTCTGCCATCAGGGCCTGGGGACCACACTGCAGACTGGGCCGGGGAACACACTGCAGACTGGCCGGGGGCCACACTGCAGACTGGGCCGGGGACCACACTGCAGACAGTGAGTGGGAATAACATTGCAGACTGGGGACGGCCAACACACTGCAGACCAGACCCGGGGACCACAATGAAGTTTGGGCCTGGGGACCACACTGCAGACTGGGCCAG
Source organism: Isurus oxyrinchus (assembly GCA_026770705.1). Taxonomy (NCBI): domain Eukaryota; kingdom Metazoa; phylum Chordata; class Chondrichthyes; order Lamniformes; family Lamnidae; genus Isurus; species Isurus oxyrinchus. Next base: position 74,625,856 of record JANJGN010000020.1, on the reverse strand, counting down.
GGGACCACACTACAGACTGGGCCAGGGGACCACACTACAGACTGGCGGAGGGATCACGTTGCAGACTGGACCAGGGTCCACACTGCAGACAGGGCGCAGGGCCACACTGCAGACTGGGCCCGGGGACCTCACTGTCGACTGGGCCCGGGGACCACACTGCAGACTGGGACCAGGGACCCAAATGCTGAATGGGCCCTAGGATCACAGTGCAGACTGGGCCCGGGGATCACACTGCAGAATAGGCCCAGGGACCACAATGCAGACTGGGCCTGGGGAACATGCTGCAGATTTGGCCCAGAGACCACAGAGCCGGCAGGGTGGGCGGACCACACTGCAGACTGGGGACGGCCACCACATTGCAGACTGGGCCCGGGCAAGACACTGCAGACTGGGCCCAGGGACCCAAATGCAGATTGGGCCCTAGGATCACAGTGTGGACTGGACACGGTCACCACACTGCAGACTGGGCCCGGGGAGCACACTGCAGACTGGACCCGGGGACCACACTGCAGACTGGGCCCAGGATCCAACCTGCAGGTTGGATTCAGCCAACACAATGCAGACTGGGCCAGAGTACCACACTGCAGAATGGACTAAGTGTCGACCCTGAAAACTTGGCCCGGGGCCTACACTGCAGACTAGGCCCAGTGCCCACACTGCAGACTGGTCCCAGTGACCACAAATGCCGACTGGGCCCAGGCAACACACTGCAGACTGGGCCCAGGGGCCCAAATACAGACTGGTCCCTGGAATCACAGTGTGGACTGGAACCGTCCACCAAACTGCAGACTGGGCCTGGGGCCCACACAGCAGACTGGGTACAGAGACCAGACTGTGGACCGGGTCGGACATAAAACTGCAGACCGGGCTCAGAGACCACACTGCAAGATGGGCCCGGGGAACACACCTCAGCTGTGCGCTAGGAGCACACTGCAGACTGGTCCCAGAGACAACAATGCAGACTGGGCCCGGGGACCACACTGCAGACTGGGCCCTAAGATGACAGTGCGGACTGGAACTGGCCACCACACTGCAGACTGGGCCCTGGGACCACACTACAGACTTGGCCCGGGGTCCACGTTACATACTGGCCGAGGGATCACGTTGCAGACTGGACCGGGGTCCATATTGCAGACTGGGCCTGGGCACCGCAATGCAGAATAGGCCCAGGGACCACACCAATGCAGAATCAACCAACGGTCCACACTGCAGACTGGGCCCTAGGACCACACTGCAGACTGGGCCTGGCAATGAAACTGCAATCTTGGCCCAAGGACCACACTGCAGACTGGGCCCAGAGGCCAGAAAGCAGACTGAGCCTGGGGATCACCCTACAGACTAGGCCCGGGGACGACAAAGCCAACAGGGCCCGGGGTCCAGAATGCAGACTTGGCCTGGGGACCACACTACAGACAGGCCCAGGGATCATGTTGCAGACTGGACCAGGGTACACTCTGCAGACAGGGCGCAGGGCCACACTGCAGACTGGGCCCAGGACCACACTGGAGACTTGGGACAGCCACCACACTGCAGAGCAGACTTGAGGACCACAATAAAAACTGGATCTGGGGACCACACTGCAGACAGGGCGCAGGGCCACATTGCAGAATGGGCCTGAGGACCACATGGCAGACTGGATCTGGGGAACACACTGCAGACTGGGCCTCTGGACCACACTGGAGGCTGGGTGCGGGCAACACACTGCAGACTGGGTGTGGGCAACACACTACAAACTGGGCCCAGGGACCCAAATGCTGAATGGGTCCTAGGATCACAGTGTGGACTGGGACCGGCCAACAGAATGCAGAATGGACTAAGGGTCCCCCCTGCAGACTGGGCCCAGGGTCCACACTGCAGACTGGGCCCGGGGACCAAACTACAGAATGGCCCAGGGATCACGTTGCAGACTGGACAGGGGTCCACACTGCAGACAGGGCGCAGGGCCACACTGCTGACTGGACCCAGAGACCACACTGAAGACTGGGGACGGCCAACACACTGCAGAGCAGACCTGGGGACCACAATAAAGACTGGGCCTGGGGTCCACAAAGCAGACTGAGCCCGGGGACCACACTGCAGACTGGGCCTGGGGACCACACTGCAGACTGGATCTGGGGATCACACTGCAGACTGGGCTTGTGGACCACACTGCAGACTGGGGACGGCCACCACACTACAGACTGGGCGCGGGCAACATACTGCAGACTGGGCCCTAGGATGACAGTGCGGACTGGAACCAGCCACCACACTGCAGACTGGGCCCCGGGACCACACTGCAGACTTGGCCCGGGGGCCACGTTACATACTGGCCGAGGGATCATGTTGCAGACTGGATCGGGGTCCATATTGCAGACTTGGCCTGGGCACCGCAATGCAGAATAGGCCCAGGGACCAGAATGCAGACTGGGCCCGGACAACACACTGCAGATGGGCACAGGGACCCAAATGCAGACTGGGCCCTAGGATCACAGCGTGGAGTGGACACGGCCACCACCATGCAGACTGGACTCAGTGCCCACACTGCAGACTGGGTACACAGACCAGACTGTGGACTGGGGTCGGACACAAAAGTGCAGACCGGGCTCAGAGACCACACTGCATGATGGGCCCGGGGACCACACCTCAGCTGTGCCCTGGGAGTACACTGCAGACTGGTCCCAGAGACAAGAATGCAGACTGGGCCCGGGAACCACACTGAAGCCTGGTCCCAGAGACAAAAATGCAGACTTGGCCCAGAGACCATACTGCAGACTGGGTTCGGTGTCCTCTCTGCCATCAGGGCCCAGGGACCACACTGCAGACAGGGCACAGGGCCACACTGCAGACTGGGCCCGGGGACCTCACTGGAGACTGGGCCCAGGCACCACATTGCAGACTGGGGACGGCCAACACACTGCAGAGCAGACCCGAGGACCACAATAAAGACTGGATCTGGGGACCACACTGCAGACTGGGCCCGGGGACCACACTGCAGACTGGGCCCAGGGACCACACTGCAGACAGGGCCCGGGGACCACTCTGCAGACTGGGCCCAGAGTCCAAACTGCAGGTTGGGACCGGCCAAAACAATGCAGACTGGGCCAGGTCACCACGCTGCAGAATGGACTAAGAGTCCACACTGCAGACTGGATCTGGGGACCACATTGCAGACTGGGCCCAGGGACCCAAATGCAGAATAGGCCCAGGACCACAATGCAGACTGGGCCCGGGCAACACACTGCAGACTGGGCCTGGGCAACACACTGCAGACTGGGCCCGGGCAACACACTGCAGACCGAGCACAGGGACCCAAATGCAGACTGGGCCCTAGGATCACAGTGCGGACTGGACACGGTCACCACACTGCAGAATGGGCCCGGGGACCACACTGCAGACTGTGCCCAGGATTCAAACTGTAGGTTGGGACCGGCCAACACAATGCAGACTGGGTCAGGGTACCACGCTGCAGAATGAACCAATGGTCCACACTGCAGACTGGGCCCTAGGACCACATGGCAGACTGGGCCCAGAGGCCAGAAAGCAGACTGAGCCTGGGGACCACACTGCAGACTAGCCCCGGGGACGACAAAGCCAACAGGGCCCGGGATCCAAAATGCAGACTTGGCCCGGGGACCAAACTACAGACTGACCGAGGGATCACGTTGCAGACTGGACGGGGGTCCACACTGCAGACAGGGCGCAGGGCCACTCTGCCGACTGGGCCTGGGGACCTCACTGGAGATTGGGCCCAGGCACCACATTGCAGACTGGGGACGGACAACAGACTGCATAGCAGACCCGAGGACCACAATAAAGACTGGATCTGGGGTCCACATTGCAGACTGGGACTGTGCACCACTATGCAGAATGGGCCCAGGGAACATGCTGCAGATTTGGCTCAGGGACCACACAGCCGGCAGGGCGGGAGGACCACACTGCAGATTGGGCCCGGCCACCACACTGCAGACTGGGCCCAGGGACCCAAATGCAGATTGGGTCCTAGGATCACAGTGTGGACTGGACACGGTCACCACACTGCAGAATGGGCCTGGGGACCACACTGCAGACTGGGCCCGGGGAGCACACTGCAGATTGGACCCAGACACCACACTGCAGACTGTGCCCAGGATCCAAACTGCAGGTTGGGTTCGGCCGACACAATGCAGACTGGGCCAGAGTACCACACTGCAGAATGGACTAAGTGTCGACACTGAAAACTTGGCCCGGGGCCCACACTGCAAACTGATCCCAGTGACCACACTGCAGACTGGGCCCGGTGACCACACAGCAGACTGGGCCCAGGCAACACACTGCAGACTAGGCCCAGGGACACAAATACAGACTGGGCCCTGGAATCACAGTGCGGACTGGAACCGTCCACCAAATTGCAGACTGGGCCAGGATACCATGCTGCGGAATGGTCTAAGGGTCCACCTTGCAGACTGGGCCTGGGGCCCACACAGCAGACTGGGTACAGAGACCAGACTGTGGACTGGGTCAGACATAAAACTGCAGACCGGGCTCAGAGACCACACTGCAAGATGGGCCCGGGGAACACACCTCAGCTGTGAGCTGGGAGCACACTGCAGACTGGTCCCAGAGACAACAATGCAGACTGGGCCCGGAGACCACACTGCAGACTGGTCCCGGAGACAACAATGCAGACTGGGCCCGGAGACCGCACTGCAGACTGGTCCCGGAGACCACACTGCAGACTGGGCCCGGGGACCACATTGAAGGCTGGTCCCAGAGTCAACAATGCAGACTGGGCCCGGAGACCAGACGGCAGACTGGGCCCAGAGGCAACACAGCAGACTGGGCTCAGAGACCATACTGCAGACTGGGCCCAGAGACCACACTGCAGACTGGGCCCAGAGACCACACTGCAGACTGGGCCCTACAACCATAAAACAGACTGGGCCTAGAGACCACACTGAAGTCTGGGCCTGGGGACCGCAGTGCAGACTGGATCTGGGGTCCACATTGCAGACTGGGCCTGGGCACTGCAATGCAGACTGGGCCCGGGGAACATGCTACAGATTTGGCCCAGAGACCACACAGCCGGCAGGGCGGGAGGACCACACTGCAGATTGGGCCCGGCCACCACACTGCAGACTGGGCCCAGGGACCCAAATGCAGATTGGGCCCGGGGACCACACTGCAGACTGTGCCCAGGATCCAAACTGCAGGTTGGGTTCGGCCAACACAATGCAGACTGGGCCAGAGTACCACACTGCAGAATGGACTAAGTGTCAACCCTGAAAACTTGGCCCGGGGCCTACACTGCAGACTGGTCCCAGTGACCACACTGCAGACTGGGCCCAGCGACCACACAGCAGACTGGGCCCAGGCAACACACTGCAGACAAGGCCCAGGGACACAAATGCAGACTGGGCTCTGGAATCACAGTGCGGACTGGAACCGTCCACCAAACTGCAGACTGGGCCAGGGTACCACGCTGCAGAATGGTCTAAGGGTCCACCCTGCAGACTGGGCCTGGTGTCCACACAGCAGACTGGGTACAGACTGTGGACTGGGTCGGACATAAAACTGCAGACCGGGCTCAGAGACCACACTGCAAGATGGGGCTGGGGAACACACCTCAGCTGTGCGCTAGGAGCACACTGCAGACTGGTCCCAGAGACAACAATGCAGACTGGGCCCGGAGACCAGACTGCAGACTGGGCCCAGAGACCACTCTGCAGACTGGGCCCAGAGACCACACTGCAGACTGGGCACAGAGACCACACTGCAGACTGGGCCCAGAGACCACACTGCAGACTGGGCCCAGAGACTACACTGCAGACTGGGTTCGGTGTCCTCTCTGCCATCAGGGCCTGGGGACCACACTGTAGACTGGGCCGGGGACCACACTGCAGACTGGTCTGGGGACCACACTGCAGACAGGGAGCAGGGACCACAATGCAGACTGGGCCAGGGACCACACTGCAGGCAGGGAGTGGGAATCACATTGCAAACTGGGGACGGCCAACACACTGCAGACCAGACCCGGTGACCACAATGAAGTTTCGGCCTGGGGACCACACTGCAGACTGGGCCAGAGGAACACACTGCAGACTGGGTTCGGACACCACACTGCACACTGGGCCTAGGGTCCAAACTGCAGATTGGGACAGGCCAACACAATGCAGACTGGGTCAGGGTACCATGCTGCAGAATGAGCCAACGGTCCACACTGCAGACTGGGCCCTAGGACCACACGGCAGACTGGGGCCAGAGGCCAGAAAGCAGACTGAGCATGGGGACCACACTACAGACTAGCCCCGGGGACGACAAAGCCTACTGCGCCCGGGATCCAAAATGCAGACTTGGCCCGGGGTCCACACTACAGACTGACCAAGGGATCACGTTGCAGACTGGACCTGGGTCCACACTGCAGACAGGGTGCAGGGCCACACTGCCGACTGGGCCCGGGGACCTCACTGGAGATTGGGCCCAGGCACCACATTGCAGGCTGGGGACGGACAACACACTGCAGAGCAGACCGAGGACCACCATAAAGACTGGGTGTGGGGTCCACACTGCAGCCTGGGCCCAGGGTCCCAAATGCTGAATGGGCCCTAGGATCACAGTGCAGACTGGGCCCAGGGACCACACTGATGTCTGGGCCTAGGGACCACAGTGCAGACTGGGCCTGGGCACCACAATGCAGAATGGGCCCAGGACCACAATGCAGACTAGGCCTAGGGAACATGCTGCAGATTTGGCCCAGAGACCACACAGCCGACAGGGCGGGCGGACCACACTGCAGAAAGGGGATGGCCACCATACTGCAGACTGGGCTCGGCCAACACATTGCAGACTGGGCCCAGGGACCCAAATGCAGACTGGGCCCTAGGATCACAGTGCGGACTGGACACGGTCACCACACTGCAGAATGGGCCCGGGGACCACACTGCAGACTGTACCCAGGTTTCAAACTGCAGGTTGGGACCAGCCAGCACAATGCAGACTGGGCCAGAGTATCACACTGCAGAATGGACTAAGTGTCGACCCTGAAAACTTGGCCCGGGGCCTACACTGCAGACTGGTCCCAGTGACCACACTGCAGACTGGGCCCAGTGCCCACACTGCAGACTGGTCCCAGAGACAACAATGCAGACTGGGCCTGGAGACCAGACTGCAGACTGGTCCCGGAGACCACACTGCAGACTGGGCCCAGAGACCACACTGCAGACTGGGTTCGGTGTCCTCTCTGCCATCAGAGCCTGGGGACCACATTCAGTCTGGGCTGGGGACCACACTGCAGTCTGGGCTGGGGACCACACTGCAGACTGGGCCGGGGACCACACTGCAGGCAGGGAGTGGGAATCACATTGCAGACTGGGGACGGCCAACACACTGCAGACAGGGCCTGGGGACAACACAGCCCACTGGGCCTGGGGTTCAAAATGCAGACTGGGCCCGGGGATCACACTGCAGGTTGGGACTGGCCAACACATTGCAGACTGGGCCAGTGTACCACACTGCAGAATGGACTAAGGTTCCACGCTGCAGACTGGGCCCGGGGGCCATGCTGCAGACTGGGCCAGTGTACCACGCTGCAGAATGGACTAAGGGTCCCCAATGCGTACTGGGCCCGGGGACCACACTGCAGACTGGAACCGGGGACCACATTGCAGACTGGGCCAGTGTACCACACTGCAGAATGGACTAAGGGTCCACGCTGCAGACTGGGCCTGGGGGCCACGCTGAAGTCTGGGCCTGGGGACAACATTGCAGACTGGGCCTGGGCACCAAAATGCAGAATGGGCCCAGGTACCACAATGTAGACTGGGCCCGGGGACCACACTGACGTCTGGGCCTGGGGACCACAGTGCAGACTGGATCTGGGGCCACATTTCAGACTGGGCCTGGGCACCACAATGCAGACTGGGCCCGGGGAACATGCTGCAGATTTGGTCCAGAGACCACACAGCCAGCAGGGCGGGAGGACCACACTGCAGACTGGGGACGGCCACCACACTGCAGACTGGGCCCGGGCAGCACACTGCAGACTGGACCCGGGCAATACCCTGCAGACTAGCAAAGGGACCCAAATGGAATAAGCATCCACGCTGCACACTGGGCCCGGGGCCCACATTGCAGTTTGGGTCTGGTGCCCACACTGCAGACTGGGTACACAGACTAGACTGTGGACTGGGGTCGGACACAAAAGTGCAGACTGGGCTCAGAGATCACACTGCATGATGGGCCCGGGGACCACACCTCAGCTGTGCCCTGGGAGCACACTGCAGACTGGTCCCAGAGACAAGAATGCAGACTGGGCCCGGAGACCAGACTGCAGACTGGGCCCGGGGACCACACTGAAGGCTGGTCCCAGAGACAACAATGCAGACTGGGCCCAGAGACCATACTGCAGACTGGATTCGGTGTCCTCTCTGCCATCAGGTTCCGGGGACCACACTGCAGACTGGGCCTGGGGACCGCACTGCAGACTGGACCCGACTATCACATTGCAGACTGGGCCCCACCACCACACTGACGTCAGGGCCGGGGGACCACACTGCAGAATGGGCCCGGGGACCACAGCACAGATCGGTTCTAGAGACACCAATGCAGAATGGGCCCGGGGACAACACGGCAGACTGGGCCCGACTATCACATTGCAGACTGGGCCTCACCACCACACTGCTGTCAGGGCCAGGGGACCACACTTCAGACTAGGCCGGGGACCACAGTGCAGGCTGCGCCCTAGGAACATGCTGCAGGTATGGCCCAGAGACCACACAGCCGTCAGGGCGCCAGGAACACACTTCAGACTGGGGACGGCCACCACACTGAAGACTGAGGCCGGGGACCAGAATGCAGACTGGGCCCGGGAAACACACTGCAGTCTGGGCCCAGGGACCCAAATGCAGACAGGGCCCGGGGATCACACTGCAGACTAGCCCCGGGGACGACACAGCCGACAGGGCCCGGGGTCCAAAATGCAGACTTGACCCGGGCACCACGGTACAGACTGGCCCAGGGATCATGTTCCAGACTGGGCCAGGGGTCCACACTGCAGACCGGGCCCATGGAACAAACTGCAGTCTGGGCCAGGGGACAACACTGCAGACTGGGCACCTGGACCATACTGCAGACTGAGACCAGAGAGCACACAGCAGACTGGGCCCAGGGTGTGCATTGCAGACTGCGTCCGGGGACCACATTGCAGAGTGGATCCAGAGACCAGACTGTGGACTGGGGTCAGACACAAAAGTGCAGACTGGGCTCAGAGACCACACTGCATGATGGGCCCGTGGACCACACCTCAGCTGTGCCCTTGGAGCACACTGCAGACTGGTCCCAGAGACAACAATGCAGACTGGGCCCAGAGACAACAATGCAGAATGGGCCCAGAGACAACAATGCAGAATGGGCCCGGACACCACACTGCATACTGGGCCAGGGACCACACTGCAGACTGGGCCCAGGGACCACACTCCAGGCTGGGCTTGGGGGCCAAACTACAGACTGGGCCCAGGGACCACACTGTAGGTTGGGACCGGCCACCACAATTCAGATTGGGCCAAAGGACCACACTGCAGAATGGGCCCGGGGTCAATGCTGCAGATTGGGCCCACACTGCAGAGTGCACCCGGGGACAACACCGCAGACTGGTTCCAGAGGCACCAATGCAGAATGGGCCCGGACACCACACTGCAGACTGGGCCAGGGGACAACACTGCAGACTGGGTCCGGACACCACACTGCCGTCAGGGCCTGGGGACTACACTTCAAACTGGGCCGGGGACCGCAGTACAGACTGGTCCAGGGATTCAAAATTCAGACTGGGCCCTGGGATCACAGTGCGGACTGGAACCGGCCACCACACTGCAGACTGGGCCCAGGGACCACACTGCAGACTGGGCCCGGGGACCACACTGCAGGCTGGGCCCGTGGACCACAATGCAGGCTGGGTCCATGGACCACATTGCAGACTGGGCCCGGGGACCACATTGCAGGCTGGGCCCGTGGACCACATTGCAGCCTGGGCCTGGTTACCACACTGCACTCTTGGCCCAAGGACCACACTGCAGACTGGGCCGAGAGGCCAGAAACCAGACTGAGCCCGGGGACCACACTGCAGACTTGGCCCCGGGGACGACACAGCCAACAGGGCCCGGGGTCCAAAATGCAGACTTGGCCCAGGGACGACACTACAGACAGGGCCCAGGGATCATGTTGCAGACTCGCCCGGGGTCCACACTGCAGACAGGCACAAGGCCACACTGAAGTCTGGGCCTGGGGACCACATTGAAGACTGGGCCCGGGCTCCACACTGAAGTCTGGGCCTGGGAACCACAGTGCAGACCGGATCTGGGGTCCACATTGCAGACTGGGCCCGGGCACCACACTGCAGACTGGGCCCAGGGACCCAAATGCAGACTGGGACCTAGGATCAGATTGTGGACTGGACACGGCCACCACACAGCAGACTGGGCCCTGGGACCAAACTGCAGATTGGGGCCAGGATCCACAATGCAGACTGGGCCCGGGGACCACACTGCAGACTGGGCCCTGGGATCAAACTGCAGACTGGGCCCGGGGACCACACTGCAGACTGGGCCCGGGAACCACACTTCAGACTGGGCCCGGGGACCACACTGCAGACTGGGCCAGGAGACCACGCTGCAGACTGTGACTGGGGACCACACTGAAGTCTGGGCCTGGGGACCACAGTGTAGACTGGAACTGGGGACCACATTGCAGACTGTAACTGGGCACCACAATGCAGAATGGGCCCAGGACCACACTGCAGACGGGGCCCAGGACCACACTGCAGACCGGGCCCACGGAACAAACTGCAGTCTGGGCCAGGGGACAACACTGCAGACTGGGGAACTGGACCATACTGCAGACTGAGACCAGAGAGCACACAGCAGACTGGGCCCAGGGTGTGCATTGCAGACTGCGTCCGGGGATCACACTGCAGAGTGGATCCAGAGACCAGACTGTGGACTGGGGTCAGACACAAAAGTGCAGACCGGGCTCAGAGACCACACTGCATGATGGGCCCGTGGACCACACCTCAGCTGTGCCCTGGGAGCACACTGCAGACTGGTCCCAGAGACAACAATGCAGACTGGGCCCAGAGACAACAATGCAGACTGGGCCCAGAGACAACAATGCAGACTGGGCCCAGGGACCACATTGCAGACTGGGCCCGGAGACCACAATGCAGACTGGGCCTAGGGTCCAAACTGCAGGTTGGGACTGGCCAACACAATGCAGACTGGGTCAGGGTACCACACTGCAGAATGAGCCAACGGTCCACACTGCAGACTGGGCCCTACGACCACACGGCAGACTGGGCCCGGGGACCACACTGAAGTCTGGGCCTGGGGACCACAATGCAGAATGGAACTGGGAACCACACTGAAGTCTGGGCCTAGGGACCACAATGCAGAATGGGCCCAGGACCACAATGCAGACTGGGCTCGGGGAACATGCTGCAGATTTGGCCCAGAGACCACACAGCTGGCAGAGCGGGAGGACCACACTGCAGACTGGGGACGGCCACCACACTGCAGACTGGGGACGGCCACCACACTGCAGACTGGGGACGGCCACCACACTGCAGACTGGGGACGGCCACCACACTGCAGACTGGGCCCGGGCAACACAGGGACCCAAATGCAGACTGGGCCCTAGGATCACAGTGCGGACTGGACACGGTCACCACACTGCAGACTGGGTCCATGGTCCAAACTGCAGGTTGGAACCGTCCACCACACTGCAGACTGGGCCAGGGTACCACGTTGCAGAATGGACTAAGAGTGCACCCTGCGGACTGGGTCCAGGGCCCACACTGCAGACTGGTTACAGAGACCAGACTGTGGACTGGGTTGGGTGTCCTCTCTGCCATCAGGGCCCGGGGACCACATTGCAGAGAGGGAGCGGGGACCACATTTTAGACTGGGGACGGCCAACACACTGCAGAGCAGACCCGGGGACCACCATAAAGTCTGGGCCTGGGGACCACACTGCAGACTGGATCTGGGGACCACATTGCAGACTGGGCCGGGGGACCACACTGTAGACTGGCCCTAGGGTCCATACTGCATGTATGGCCAACACAATACAGACTGGGTTAGGGTACCACGCTGCAGAATGAGCCAACGGTCCACACTGCAGACTGGGCCCTAGGACCACACTGCAGACTGGGCCTGGGGACCATACTGCAGACTGGGGACGGCCACCACACTGCAGACTGGGACCGGGCAACACACTGAAGACTGAGGCCAGGGACCAGAATGCAGACTGGGCCCGGGGACCACACTGCAGACAGGGCCCGGGGACAACACTGCAGACTGGGCCTAGGGTCCACTCTGCACTTTGGGCCCAGTGACCACACTGTAGATAGGGCCCAGGGATAACCAAGCTGACTGGGCCAGGGGACCACAATGCAGACTGGGCCCGGGGACCACACTGTAGGTTGGGACCGGCCACTACAATTCACTTTGGGCCAAGGGACCACACTGCAGAATGGGCCCGGGGTCAATGCTGCAGATTGGGCCCACATTGCAGACTGGACCCGGGGACCACACCACAGGCCGGTTCCAGAGACACCAATGCAGAATGGGCCCGGACACCACACTGCAGACTGGGCCCGGGGTCCGCACTGCAGACTGGGCCCGACTATCACATTGCAGACTGGGCCACACAAGCACACTGCTGTCAGGGCCAGGGGACCACACTTCAGACTGGGCTGGGGACCACACTGCAGGCTGCGCCCTAGGAACATGTTGCATGTATGGCCCAGAGACCACACAGCCGTCAGGGCGCTAGGAACACACTGCAGACTGGGGACGGCCACCACACTGAAGACTGAGGCCGGGGACCAGAATGCAGACTGGGCCCGGGGACTCAAATGAAGACTGGGCCCTGGGATCACAGTGCGGACTGGAACCAGCCACCACACTGCAGACTGGGCCAGTTGTACACACTACGGACTGAGCCATGGGACTAGACTGCAAACAGGGCCTCGATACCAGGCTGCAGACAGGGCCCGGGGATCACACTGCAGACTAGCCCCGGGGACGACACAGCCGACAGGGCCCGGGGTCCAAAATGCAGACTTGACCCGGGCACCACGGTACAGACTGGCCCAGGGATCACGTTGCAGACTGGGCCAGAGGTCCACACTGCAGACTGGGCCCATGGAACAAACTGCAGTCTGGGCCAGGGGACAACACTGCAGACTGGGCACCTGGACCATACTGCAGACTGAGACCAGAGAGCACACAGCAGACTGGGCCCAGGGTGTGCATTGCAGACTGCGTCCGGGGACCACATTGCAGAGTGGATCCAGAGACCAGACTGTGGACTGGGGTCAGACACAAAAGTGCAGACCGGGCTCAGAGACCACAGTGCATGATGGGCCTGTGGACCACACCTCAGCTGTGCCCTTGGAGCACACTGCAGACTGGTCCCAGAGACAACAATGCAGACTGGGCCCAGAGACAACAATTCAGACTGGGCCAGGGACCACACTGCAGACTGGGCCCAGGGACCACACTGCAGACTGGGCCTGGGGTTCAAAATGCAGACTGGGCCCGGGGACCACAATGCAGACTGGGCCTAGGGTCCAAACTGCAGGTTGGGACCGGCCAACACAATGCAGACTGGGTCAGGGTACCACACTGCAGAATGAGCCAACGGTCCACACTGCAGACTGGGCCCTACGACCACATGGAAGACTGGGCCTGGGGACGAAAATGCAATCTTGGCCCAAGGACCACACTGCAGACTGTGCCCAGAGGCCAGAAAGCAGACTGAGCCCGGGGACCACACTGCAGACTGGGGACATCTAACACACTGCAGAGCAGACCCAAGGACCACAATAAAGACTGGGCCTGGGAACCTCACTGCAGACTGGGGACGGCGACCACACTGCAGACTGGGGACGGCCACCACACTGCAGAAGGGACGGGCAACACACTGAAGACTGAGGCCAGGGACCAGAATGCAGTCTGGGCCCGGGGACCACACTGCAGACTGGGCCCAGGATCCAAACTGCATGTTGGGACCGGCCAACTCAATGCAGACTGGACCAGGGTACCACGCTGCAGAATGGACTAAGGGTCCCCACTGCAGACTAGGCCCAGGGACCCAAATGCAGACTGAGCCCTGGCATCACAGTGCGGACTGGAACCGGCCACCACACTGCTGACTGGGCCCAGGGACCCAAATGCAGACTGAGCCCTGGGATCACAGTGCGGACTGGAACCGGCTACCACACTGCAGACTGGGCCAGGGTACCACGCTAAAGACTGGACTAAGGGGCAACCCTGCAGACTGGGCCCGGTGTCCACACTGCACTTTGGGCCTAGTGACCACACTGTAGACAGGGCCCAGGGATGACAAAGCCGACTGGGCCCGGGGACCAATATGCAGACTGCCCCCTGGGACTACACTGTAGGTTGGGACCGGCCACTACAAATCAGATTGGGCCAAGGGACCACACTGCAGAATGCGCCCGAGGACAATACTGCAGATTGGGCCCAGACTGCAGACTGCACCCGGGGACCACACCGCAGACTGGTTCCAGAGACATCAATGCAGAATGGGCCCGGACACCACACTGCAGACTGGGTCCGGGGACCGCACTGCAGACTGGGCCCGGGGACCGCACTGCAGACTGGGCCCGGGGACAACACTGCAGACTGGGCCCAGGGACAACACTGCAGACTGGACCCTACTATCACACTGCAGACTGGGCCCGGGGACAACACTGCAGACTGGACCCGGGCACCACACTGCAGACTGGGCCTGGGACAACACTACACTCTTGGCCCAGGGACAACACTGTAGACTGGGCCCGAGGACCGCACTGAAGACTGAGTCCAGAGACCACACTGTGGACTGGGCCCAGAGACCACACAGCAGACTGGGCCCAGAGGCCAGAAAGCAGACTGAGCCCGGGCGCCACACTGCAAACTGGGCCTGGGACAACACTACACTCCTGGCCCAGGGATTACACTGCAGACTGGGCCCAGAGGCCAGAAAGCAGACTGAGCCTGGGCACCACAATGCAGACTAGGCCCGGGGTGACACAGCCGACTGGGCCTGTGGCCCAAAATGCATACCTGGCCCGGGGACCACAATGCAGGCTGGGCCCTGGGACTACACTGCTGAATCGAGCTTCCACACTGCAGACAGGGCACAGGGACAACAAAGCCAACAGGGACTGGAGTTCAAAATGCAAACTGGGCCCAGGGACCACACTGCAGGTTGGGACCAGCCACCACAATGTAGACTTGTTCCAGGGACAACAATGCAGAATGTGCCCGGGGACAACACAGCAGACTGGGCCCAGAGACCCGACAGCAGACTGGACCCATGGAACACACTGCAGTCTGGGTCCAGGGACCACATTGCAGACTGGGCCCAGAGACCATGCTGCAGAATAGGCCCGGGGACAACACTGCAGACTGGGCCCAGAGAAAACCTTGCAGTTTGGGCCCGGGGACCACTTGCATACTGGGCCCAGAGACCACGCTGCAGAATGGGTCCGGGGACCACACTGCAGACTGGGCCCAGAGACCACGCTGCAGAATGGGTCCGGGGACCACACTGCAGACTGGGCCCAGAGACCACTCTGCAGAATGGGTCCGGGGACAGCACTGCAGACTGGGCCTGGAGACCATGCTGCAGACTGGGCCGGGGGTCAACACTGCAGACTGGGCCCAAGAAAACATTGGGGTTTGGGCCCAGGGACCACATTGCAGACTTGGCCCAGAGAACACACTGCAGACTGGGCCCAGATGTCACACAGCAGACTGCACCAGTTGACCACGTTGCAGACTGGGCCCAAAGCTGACACTGCAGACACTGCAGAATGGTCCCGGGGAACACACTGCCAACTGGGCTCAGGGAACACACTGCAGACTGGATCCGGGCACCAAATGCAGATTGGGGATGGCTAACACACTGCAGACCAGACCCGGGGACCACAATAAAGACTGAGCCCCGTGAGCACACTACAGACTGGGCCTGGGGACCACAGTGCAGACTGGATCTGGGGACCACACTGCAGATTTGGCCCAGAGGCCAGAAAGCAGACTGAGACCGGCGACCACATTGCAGACTGGCCAGGGATCCAAAATGCAGACTGGGCCTGAATCAGACTGGTCTGGACCCAGCCACCACACTGCAGACTGTGCCCAGGGAACAGACTGCAGACTGGGCCCGGGACCACACTGCAGACTGGGCCCAGAGACCACGCTGCAGAATGGGTCCGGGAACCACACTGCAGACTGGGGCCAGAGACCATGCTGCAGAATGGATCCGGGGACAACACTGCAAACTGGGCCCGGGGACCACACTGCAGACTGGGCCTGGAGACCATGCTGCAGACTGGGCCCGGGGTCAACACTGCAGACTGGGTCCAAGAAAACATTGGGGTTTGGGCCCGGGGACCACATTGCAGACTGGGCCCAGAGACCATGCTGCAGAATGGGTCCGGGGACCAAACTTCAGACTGGGCCCAGAGACCACACTGCAGAATGAGCCCAGGGACCACACTGCCTGTTCTGCCAAGAAACCACTCTGCAAACTGGGACCGGGGACAACAATGCAGACTGGGCCTGGGGACCGCACTGAAGACTGAGTTCAGAGACCACACTGTGGACAGTGCCCTGACACCACACTGCAGACTGGGCCCAGAGACCAGTCTGCAAACTGGGCCCGCGGAACATACTGCAGTCTGGGGCCGGGGACAACACTGCAGACTGGGCACCTGGACCATACTGCAGACTGAGACCAGAGAGCACACAGCAGACTGGGCCAAGGTTGCGCATCGCAGACTGCGTCGGGGGACCACAGTGCAGAATGGGTCCAGAGACCAGTCTGTGGACTGGGGTCGGACACAAAACTGCAGACCGGGCTCAGAGACCACACTGCAGTCTGGGCCTGGGGACCACATTGCAGACTGGGCCCAGTGCCCAAAATGCAGACTGGGACCAGAGACCACATCGCAGACTCGTCCCAGAGACAACAATAGAGAATCGGTCCAGGCACCACCCTGCAGACTGGGCCTGTGGAACACAATGCAGTCTGGGCCAGGGGACAACACTGCAGACTGTGCACCTGGACCATACTGCAGACTGAGACCAGAGACCAGACTGTGGACAGGGGTCGGACACAAAGCTGCAGACTGGGCTCAGAGACCACAGTTCACGATGGGCCTGGGGACCACACTGCAGACTGGGCCAGGGGACCACACTGCAGTCTGGACCTGGCCAGCAAAATGCAGACTGGGCCCAGGGACCACACTGCAGACTGGGTCCGCAGGCGACAAAGCTGACTGGGCCCGGGGTCCAAAATGCAGACTGTGCCCAGGGACCACACTGCATGTTGGTCCCCGGCCACCACATTGCAGACTGGACCCAGAGACCACGCTGCAGAATGGGCCAGGGGAGCACACTTCAGACTGGGCCCGGGGACAACACTGCAGACTGGGCCCGAACCACACTGCAGACTGGGCCTGGGGACTGCACTGCAGACTGGACCCAGGGACCGCATTGAAGACTGAGTCCAGAGACCACACTGTGGACTGGGCCCTGACACCATACTGCAGACAAGGCCCAGAGACCACACAGCAGACTGCACCCAGTGACCACACAGCAGACTGCGCCCAGTGACCACACAGCAGACTGGGCCCAGTGACCCCACAGCAGATTGAGCCCAGTGACCACGCTGCAGACTGGGCCCAGTGACCACACTGCAGACTGGGCCCAGTGACCACACTGCAGACTGGGTATGCAGGCGACAAAGCTGACTGGGCTGGGGTCCAAAATGCAGACTGTGCCCAGGGACCACACTGCATGTTGGTCCCCGGCCACCACATTGCAGACTGGACCCGGAGACCATGCTGCAGAATGGGCCAGGGGACCACACTTCAGACTGGGCCTGGGGACAATACTGCAGACTGGGCCTGAACCACACTGCAGACTGGGCCTGGGGACTGCACTGCAGACTGGACCCAGGGACCGCATTGAAGACTGAGTCCAGAGACCACGCTGTGGACTGGGCCTTGACACCATACTGCAGACAAGGCCCAAAGACCACACAGCAGACTGCACCCAGTGACCACACAGCAGACTGGGCCCAGTGACCACACAGCAGACAGCGCCCAGTGACCACACAGCAGACTGGGCCCAGTGACCACACAGCAGACTGCGCCCAGTGACCACACTGCAGACTGCGCCCAGTGACCACTCAGCAGACTGGGCCCAGTGACCACACAGCAGACTGGGCCCAGTGACCACACAGCAGACTGGGCCCAGTGACCACACAGCAGACTGGGCCCAGTGACCACACAGCAGACTGCGCCCAGTGACCACACTGCAGACTGCGCCCAGTGACCACACAGCAGACTGGGCCCAGTGACCACACTGCTGACTGGGCCCAGTGACCACACTGCAGACTGGGCCCAGAGACGACGCTGCAGAATGGGCCGGAGGATCACACTTCAGACTGGGCCAGGGGACCACACTTCAGACTAGACCCAGTCACCACACTGCAGACTGGGTTCGGGGACTTCTCTGACGTCAGGGCCCAGGGACAACACTGCAGATTGTGCTGGGGAGCACACTGCAGACTGGGCCTGGGCAACACTTTGCAGACTGGGCCCAGGGACCAAAATGCAGACTTGGCCCAGAGAACACACTGCAGACTGGGCCCAGATGTCACACAGCAGACTGCACCATTTGACCACATTGCAGACTGGGCCCAAAGATCACACTGCAGACAGGGCGCGGGGCCACACTGCAGAATGGTCCCGGGGAACACACTTCCGACTGGGCTCAGGGAACACACTGCAGACTGGATCCGGGCACCAAATGCAGACTGGGGACGGCTAACACACTGCAGACCAGACCCGGGGAGCACAATAAAGACTGAGCCCCGTGAGCACACTGCAGACTGGGCCTGGGGACCACAGTGCAGAGTGGATCTGGGGACCACACTGCAGCTTGGCCTGGGGACCACACTGCAGACTTGGCCCAGAGGCCAGAAAGCAGACTGAGACCGGCGACGACATTGCAGACTGGCCAGCGGTCCAAAATGCAGACTGTGCCTGAATCAGACTGGTCTGGACCCGGCCACCACACTGCAGACTGTGCCCAGGGAACACACTGCAGACTTGGCCCGGGACAACACTGCAGACTGGGCCCGGTGAACACACTGCAGACTGGGCCCGGGACCACACTGCAGACTGGGCGTGGGAACCACACTGCAGACTGGGCCCGGGTAACACACTGCAGACTGGGCCCAGGGAACACACTGCAGACTGGGCCCGGGACCACACTGCAGACTTGTCCCAGAGAAAACATTGCAGTTTGGGCCCAGGGACCACTTGCATACTGGGCCCAGAGACCACATTGCAGACTTGGCCCAGAGAACACACTGCAGACTGGGCCCAGATGTCACACAGCAGACTGCACCAGTTGACCACATTGCAGACTGGGCCCAAAGATCACACTGCAGACAGGGCGCGGGGCCACACTGCAGAATGGTCCCGGGGAACACACTGCAGACTAGGCTCAGGGAACACACTGCAGACTGGGCTCAGGGAACACACTGCAGACTGGATCCGGGCACCAAATGCAGACTGGGGACGGCTAACACACTGCAGACCAGACCCGGGGACCACAATAAAGACTGAGCCCCGTGAGCACACTACAGACTGGGCCTGGGGACCACAGTGCAGACTGGATCTGAGGACCACACTGCACTCTTGGTCTGGGGACCACACTGCAGATTTGGCCCAGAGGCCAGAAAGCAGACTGAGACCGGCGACCACATTGCAGACTGGGCCTGGAGACCATGCTGCAGACTGGGCCCGGGGACAACACTGCAGACTGGGCCCAAGAAAACATTGGGGTTTGGGCCCCGGGACCACATTGCAGAATGGGCCCAGAGACCATGCTGCAGAATGAGTCCGGGGACCAAACTTCAGACTGGGCTCAGAGACCACAGTGCAGGATGGGCCTGGGGACCACATGCAGACTGGGCCAGGGGACCACACTGCAGTCTGGACCTGGCCGCCAAAATGCAGACTGGGCCCAGGGACCACACTGCAGACTGGTTCCGCAGGCGACAAAGCTGACTGGGCCCGGGGTCCAAAATGCAGACTGTGCACAGGGACCACACTGCATGTTGGTCCCCGGCCACCACATTGCAGATTGGACTCAGAGACCACACTGCAGAATGGGCCAGGGGACCACACTTCAGTCTGGACCCGAGGACAACATTGCAGACTGAGCCCGACCCACACTGCAGACTGGGCCTGGGGACTGCAATGCAGACTGGACCCAGGGACCGCATTGAAGACTGAGTCCAAAGACCACACTGTGGACTGGGCCTTGACACCATACTGCAGACAAGGCCCAGAGACCACACAGCAGACTGCACTCAGTGACCACACAGCAGACTGCGCCCAGTGACCACACAGCAGACTGGGCCCAGTGACCACACAGCAGACAGCGGCCAGTGACCACACAGCAGACTGGGCCCAGTGGCCATACAGCAGACTGCGCCCAGTGACCACACTGCAGACTGCGCCCAGTGACCACACAGCAGACTGGGCCCAGTGACCACACAGCATATTGCGCCCAGTGACCACACTGCAGACTGGGCCCAGTGACCACACTGCAGACTGGGCCCAGAGACGACGCTGCAGAATGGGCCGGAGGATCACACTTCAGACTGGGCCAGGGGACCACACTTCAGACTAGACCCAGTCACCACACTGCAGACTGGGTTCGGGGACTTCTCTGATGTCAGGGCCCAGGGACAACACTGCAGATTGTGCTGGGGAGCACGCTGCAGACTGGGCCTGGGCAACACATTGCAGACTGGGCCCAGGGACCACATTGCAGACTTGGCCCAGAGAACACACTGCAGACTGGGCCCAGATGTCACACAGCAGACTGCATCAGTTGACCACATTGCAGACTGGGCCCAAAGATCACACTGCAGACAGGGCACGGGGCCACACTGCAGAATGGTCCCGGGGAACACATTGCCGACTAGGCTCAGGGAACACACTGCAGACTGGGCTCAGGGAACACACTGCAGACTGGATCCGGGCACCAAATGCAGACTGGGGACGGCTAACACACTGCAGACCAGACCCGGGGAGCACAATAAAGACTGAGCCCCGTGAGCACACTGCAGACTGGGCCTGGGGACCACAGTGCAGACTGGATCTGGGGACCACACTGCACTCTTGGCCTGGGGACCACACTGCAGATTTGGCCCAGAGGCCAGAAAGCAGACTGAGACCGGCGACCACATTGCAGACTGGCCAGGGGTCCAAAATGCAGACTGTGCCTGAATCAGACTGGTCTGGACCCGGCCACCACACTGCAGACTGTGCCCGGGGAACACACTGCAGACTGGGCCCGGGACCACACTGCAGACTGGGGCCAGAGACCACGCTGCAGAATGGGTCCGGGGTCCACACTACAGACTGGGCCCAGAGACCACGCTGCAGAATGGATTCGCGGACCACACTGCAGACTGCGCCCGGGGACAACACTGCAGACTGGGCCCAAGAAAACATTGGGGTTTGGGCCCGGGGACCACATTGCAGACTGGGCCCAGAGACCATGCTGCAGAATGAGTCCGGGGACCAAACTTCAGACTGGGCCCAGAGACCACACTGCAGAATGGGCCCGGGGACAACACTGCCTCCTCTGCCAAGAAACCACACTGCAAACTGGGTCCAGGGACCACAATGCAGACTGGGCCCGGGGACCACATCGCAGCCTGGTCCCAGAGACAACAATGCAGAACGGGTCCAGACACAGCACTGCAGACTGGGCCCAGAGACCACAATGCAGACTGGGCCCAGTCACCACACTGCAGACTAGGCCCGGGGACCACATCACAGCCTGGTCCCAGAGACAACAATGCAGAACGGGTCCGGACACCGCACTGCAGACTGGGCCCAGAGACCACAATGGAGAATGGGTCCAGGCACCACCCTGCAGACTGGGCCCGTGGAACACACTGCAGTCTGGGCCAGGGGACAACACTGCAGACTGTGCACCTGGACCATACTGCAGACTGAGACCAGAGACCAGACTGTGGACAGGGGTCGGACACAAAGCTGCAGACTGGGCTCAGAGACCACAGTTCACGATGGGCCTGGGGACCACACTGCAGACTGGGCCAGGGGACCACACTGCAGTCTGGACCTGGCCAGCAAAATGCAGACTGGGCCCAGGGACCACACTGCAGACTGGGTCCGCAGGCGACAAAGCTGACTGGGCCCGGGGTCCAAAATGCAGACTGTGCCCAGGGACCACACTGCATGTTGGTCCCCGGCCACCACATTGCAGACTGGACCCAGAGACCACGCTGCAGAATGGGCCAGGGGAGCACACTTCAGACTGGGCCCGGGGACAACACTGCAGACTGGGCCCGAACCACACTGCAGACTGGGCCTGGGGACTGCACTGCAGACTGGACCCAGGGACCGCATTGAAGACTGAGTCCAGAGACCACACTGTGGACTGGGCCCTGACACCATACTGCAGACAAGGCCCAGAGACCACACAGCAGACTGCACCCAGTGACCACACAGCAGACTGCGCCCAGTGACCACACAGCAGACTGGGCCCAGTGACCCCACAGCAGATTGAGCCCAGTGACCACGCTGCAGACTGGGCCCAGTGACCACACTGCAGACTGGGCCCAGTGACCACACTGCAGACTGGGTATGCAGGCGACAAAGCTGACTGGGCCCGGGGTCCAAAATGCAGACTGTGCCCAGGGACCACACTGCATGTTGGTCCCCGGCCACCACATTGCAGACTGGACCCGGAGACCATGCTGCAGAATGGGCCAGGGGACCACACTTCAGACTGGGCCTGGGGACAATACTGCAGACTGGGCCTGAACCACACTGCAGACTGGGCCTGGGGACTGCACTGCAGACTGGACCCAGGGACCGCATTGAAGACTGAGTCCAGAGACCACGCTGTGGACTGGGCCTTGACACCATACTGCAGACAAGGCCCAAAGACCACACAGCAGACTGCACTCAGTGACCACACAGCAGACTGGGCCCAGTGACCACACAGCAGACAGTGCCCAGTGACCACACAGCAGACTGGGCCCAGTGACCACACAGCAGACTGCGCCCAGTGACCACACTGCAGACTGCGCCCAGTGACCACACAGCAGACTGGGCCCAGTGACCACACAGCATATTGCGCCCAGTGACCACACTGCAGACTGGGCCCAGTGACCACACTGCAGACTGCGCCCAGTGACCACACTGCAGACTGGGCCCAGTGACCACACAGCAGACTGGGCCCAGTGGCCATACAGCAGACTGGGCCCAGTGACCACACAGCATATTGCGCCCAGTGACCACACTGCAGACTGGGCCCAGTGACCACACTGCAGACTGGGCCCAGAGACGACGCTGCAGAATGGGCCGGAGGATCACACTTCAGACTGGGCCAGGGGACCACACTTCAGACTAGACCCAGTCACCACACTGCAGACTGGGTTCGGGGACTTCTCTGACGTCAGGGCCCAGGGACAACACTGCAGATTGTGCTGGGGAGCACACTGCAGACTGGGCCTGGGCAACACTTTGCAGACTGGGCCCAGGGACCAAAATGCAGACTTGGCCCAGAGAACACACTGCAGACTGGGCCCAGATGTCACACAGCAGACTGCACCATTTGACCACATTGCAGACTGGGCCCAAAGATCACACTGCAGACAGGGCGCGGGGCCACACTGCAGAATGGTCCCGGGGAACACACTTCCGACTGGGCTCAGGGAACACACTGCAGACTGGATCCGGGCACCAAATGCAGACTGGGGACGGCTAACACACTGCAGACCAGACCCGGGGAGCACAATAAAGACTGAGCCCCGTGAGCACACTGCAGACTGGGCCTGGGGACCACAGTGCAGAGTGGATCTGGGGACCACACTGCAGCTTGGCCTGGGGACCACACTGCAGACTTGGCCCAGAGGCCAGAAAGCAGACTGAGACCGGCGACGATATTGCAGACTGGCCAGCGGTCCAAAATGCAGACTGTGCCTGAATCAGACTGGTCTGGACCCGGCCACCACACTGCAGACTGTGCCCAGGGAACACACTGCAGACTTGGCCCGGGACAACACTGCAGACTGGGCCCGGTGAACACACTGCAGACTGGGCCCGGGACCACACTGCAGACTGGGCGTGGGAACCACACTGCAGACTGGGCCCGGGTAACACACTGCAGACTGGGCCCAGGGAACACACTGCAGACTGGGCCCGGGACCACACTGCAGACTTGTCCCAGAGAAAACATTGCAGTTTGGGCCCAGGGACCACTTGCATACTGGGCCCAGAGACCACATTGCAGACTTGGCCCAGAGAACACACTGCAGACTGGGCCCAGATGTCACACAGCAGACTGCACCAGTTGACCACATTGCAGACTGGGCCCAAAGATCACACTGCAGACAGGGCGCGGGGCCACACTGCAGAATGGTCCCGGGGAACACACTGCAGACTAGGCTCAGGGAACACACTGCAGACTGGGCTCAGGGAACACACTGCAGACTGGATCCGGGCACCAAATGCAGACTGGGGACGGCTAACACACTGCAGACCAGACCCGGGGACCACAATAAAGACTGAGCCCCGTGAGCACACTACAGACTGGGCCTGGGGACCACAGTGCAGACTGGATCTGAGGACCACACTGCACTCTTGGCCTGGGGACCACACTGCAGATTTGGCCCAGAGGCCAGAAAGCAGACTGAGACCGGCGACCACATTGCAGACTGGGCCTGGAGACCATGCTGCAGACTGGGCCCGGGGACAACACTGCAGACTGGGCCCAAGAAAACATTGGGGTTTAGGCCCCGGGACCACATTGCAGAATGGGCCCAGAGACCATGCTGCAGAATGAGTCCGGGGACCAAACTTCAGACTGGGCTCAGAGACCACAGTGCAGGATGGGCCTGGGGACCACATGCAGACTGGGCCAGGGGACCACACTGCAGTCTGGACCTGGCCACCAAAATGCAGACTGGGCCCAGGGACCACAATGCAGACTGGTTCCGCAGGCGACAAAGCTGACTGGGCCCGGGGTCCAAAATGCAGACTGTGCACAGGGACCACACTGCATGTTGGTCCCCGGCCACCACATTGCAGATTGGACCCAGAGACCACGCTGCAGAATGGGCCAGGGGACCACACTTCAGTCTGGACCCGAGGACAACATTGCAGACTGGGCCCGACCCACACTGCAGACTGGGCCTGGGGACTGCACTGCAGACTGGACCCAGGGACCGCATTGAAGACTGAGTCCAAAGACCACACTGTGGACTGGGCCTTGACACCATACTGCAGACAAGGCCCAGAGACCACACAGCAGACTGCACTCAGTGACCACACAGCAGACTGGGCCCAGTGACCACACAGCAGACTGGGCCCAGTGACCACACTGCAGACTGCGCCCAGTGACCACACAGCAGACTGGGCCCAGTGACCACACAGCATATTGCGCCCAGTGACCACACTGCAGACTGGGCCCAGTGACCACACTGCAGACTGGGCCCAGAGACGACGCTGCAGAATGGGCCGGAGGATCACACTTCAGACTGGGCCAGGGGACCACACTTCAGACTAGACCCAGTCACCACACTGCAGACTGGGTTCGGGGACTTCTCTGATGTCAGGGCCCAGGGACAACACTGCAGATTGTGCTGGGGAGCACGCTGCAGACTGGGCCTGGGCAACACATTGCAGACTGGGCCCAGGGACCACATTGCAGACTTGGCCCAGAGAACACACTGCAGAGTGGGCCCAGATGTCACACAGCAGACTGCATCAGTTGACCACATTGCAGACTGGGCCCAAAGATCACACTGCAGACAGGGCACGGGGCCACACTGCAGAATGGTCCCGGGGAACACACTGCCGACTAGGCTCAGGGAACACACTGCAGACTGGGCTCAGGGAACACACTGCAGACTGGATCCGGGCACCAAATGCAGACTGGGGACGGCTAACACACTGCAGACCAGACCCGGGGACCACAATAAAGACTGAGCCCCGTGAGCACACTGCAGACTGGGCCTGGGGACCACAGTGCAGACTGGATCTGGGGACCATACTGCACTCTTGGCCTGGGGACCACACTGCAGATTTGGCCCAGAGGCCACGCTGCAGAATGGATCCGCGGACCACACTGCAGACTGGGCCCGGGGACAACACTGCAGACTGGGCCCAAGAAAACATTGGGGTTTGGGCCCGGGGACCACATTGCAGACTGGGCCCAGAGACCATGCTGCAGAATGAGTCCGGGGACCAAACTTCAGACTGGGCCCAGAGACCACACTGCAGAATGGGCCCGGGGACAACACTGCCTCCTCTGCCAAGAAACCACACTGCAAACTGGGTCCAGGGACCACAATGCAGACTGGGCCCGGGGACCACATCGCAGCCTGGTCCCAGAGACAACAATGCAGAACGGGACCAGACACAGCACTGCAGACTGGGCCCAGAGACCACAATGCAGACTGGGCCCAGTCACCACACTGCAGACTAGGCCCGGGGACCACATCACAGCCTGGTCCCAGAGACAACAATGCAGAACGGGTCCGGACACCGCACTGCAGACTGGGCCCAGAGACCACAATGGAGAATGGGTCCAGGCACCACCCTGCAGACTGGGCCCGTGGAACACACTGCAGTCTGGGCCAGGGGACAACACTGCAGACTGTGCACCTGGACCATACTGCAGACTGAGACCAGAGACCAGACTGTGGACAGGGGTCGGACACAAAGCTGCAGACTGAGCTCAGAGACCACAGTTCACGATGGGCCTGGGGACCACACTGCAGACTGGGCCAGGGGACCACACTGCAGTCTGGACCTGGCCAGCAAAATGCAGACTGGGCCCAGGGACCACACTGCAGACTGGGTCCGCAGGCGACAAAGCTGACTGGGCCCGGGGTCCAAAATGCAGACTGTGCCCAGGGACCACACTGCATGTTGGTCCCCGGCCACCACATTGCAGACTGGACCCAGAGACCACGCTGCAGAATGGGCCAGGGGAGCACACTTCAGACTGGGCCCGGGGACAACACTGCAGACTGGGCCCGAACCACACTGCAGACTGGGCCTGGGGACTGCACTGCAGACTGGACCCAGGGACCGCATTGAAGACTGAGTCCAGAGACCACACTGTGGACTGGGCCCTGACACCATACTGCAGACAAGGCCCAGAGACCACACAGCAGACTGCACCCAGTGACCACACAGCAGACTGCGCCCAGTGACCACACAGCAGACTGGGCCCAGTGACCCCACAGCAGATTGAGCCCAGTGACCACGCTGCAGACTGGGCCCAGTGACCACACTGCAGACTGGGCCCAGTGACCACACTGCAGACTGGGTATGCAGGCAACAAAGCTGACTGGGCCCGGGGTCCAAAATGCAGACTGTGCCCAGGGACCACACTGCATGTTGGTCCCCGGCCACCACATTGCAGACTGGACCCGGAGACCATGCTGCAGAATGGGCCAGGGGACCACACTTCAGACTGGGCCTGGGGACAATACTGCAGACTGGGCCTGAACCACACTGCAGACTGGGCCTGGGGACTGCACTGCAGACTGGACCCAGGGACCGCATTGAAGACTGAGTCCAGAGACCACGCTGTGGACTGGGCCTTGACACCATACTGCAGACAAGGCCCAAAGACCACACAGCAGACTGCACTCAGTGACCACACAGCAGACTGGGCCCAGTGACCACACAGCAGACAGCGCCCAGTGACCACACAGCAGACTGGGCCCAGTGACCACACAGCAGACTGCGCCCAGTGACCACACTGCAGACTGCGCCCAGTGACCACACAGCAGACTGGGCCCAGTGACCACACAGCATATTGCGCCCAAGTGACCACACTTGAGACTGGGCCCAGTGACCACACTGCAGACTGCGCCCAGTGACCACACTGCAGACTGGGCCCAGTGACCACACAGCAGACTGGGCCCAGTGGCCATACAGCAGACTGGGCCCAGTGACCACACAGCATATTGCGCCCAGTGACCACACTGCAGACTGGGCCCAGTGACCACACTGCAGACTGGGCCCAGAGACGACGCTGCAGAATGGGCCGGAGGATCACACTTCAGACTGGGCCAGGGGACCACACTTCAGACTAGACCCAGTCACCACACTGCAGACTGGGTTCGGGGACTTCTCTGACGTCAGGGCCCAGGGACAACACTGCAGATTGTGCTGGGGAGCACACTGCAGACTGGGCCTGGGCAACACTTTGCAGACTGGGCCCAGGGACCAAAATGCAGACTTGGCCCAGAGAACACACTGCAGACTGGGCCCAGATGTCACACAGCAGACTGCACCATTTGACCACATTGCAGACTGGGCCCAAAGATCACACTGCAGACAGGGCGCGGGGCCACACTGCAGAATGGTCCCGGGGAACACACTTCCGACTGGGCTCAGGGAACACACTGCAGACTGGATCCGGGCACCAAATGCAGACTGGGGACGGCTAACACACTGCAGACCAGACCCGGGGAGCACAATAAAGACTGAGCCCCGTGAGCACACTGCAGACTGGGCCTGGGGACCACAGTGCAGTGTGGATCTGGGGAACACACTGCAGCTTGGCCTGGGGACCACACTGCAGACTTGGCCCAGAGGCCAGAAAGCAGACTGAGACCGGCGACGACATTGCAGACTGGCCAGCGGTCCAAAATGCAGACTGTGCCTGAATCAGACTGGTCTGGACCCGGCCACCACACTGCAGACTGTGCCCAGGGAACACACTGCAGACTTGGCCCGGGACAACACTGCAGACTGGGCCCGGTGAACACACTGCAGACTGGGCCCGGGACCACACTGCAGACTGGGCGTGGGAACCACACTGCAGACTGGGCCCGGGTAACACACTGCAGACTGGGCCCAGGGAACACACTGCAGACTGGGCCCGGGACCACACTGCAGACTTGTCCCAGAGAAAACATTGCAGTTTGGGCCCAGGGACCACTTGCATACTGGGCCCAGAGACCACATTGCAGACTTGGCCCAGAGAACACACTGCAGACTGGGCCCAGATGTCACACAGCAGACTGCACCAGTTGACCACATTGCAGACTGGGCCCAAAGATCGCACTGCAGACAGGGCGCGGGGCCACACTGCAGAATGGTCCCGGGGAACACACTGCAGACTAGGCTCAGGGAACACACTGCAGACTGGGCTCAGGGAACACACTGCAGACTGGATCCGGGCACCAAATGCAGACTGGGGACGGCTAACACACTGCAGACCAGACCCGGGGACCACAATAAAGACTGAGCCCCGTGAGCACACTACAGACTGGGCCTGGGGACCACAGTGCAGACTGGATCTGAGGACCACACTGCACTCTTGGCCTGGGGACCACACTGCAGATTTGGCCCAGAGGCCAGAAAGCAGACTGAGACCGGCGACCACATTGCAGACTAGGCCTGGAGACCATGCTGCAGACTGGGCCCGGGGACAACACTGCAGACTGGGCCCAAGAAAACATTGGGGTTTGGGCCCCGGGACCACATTGCAGAATGGGCCCAGAGACCATGCTGCAGAATGAGTCCGGGGACCAAACTTCAGACTGGGCTCAGAGACCACAGTGCAGGATGGGCCTGAGGACCACACTGCAGACTGGGCCAGGGGACCACACTGCAGTCTGGACCTGGCCACCAAAATGCAGACTGGGCCCAGGGACCACACTGCAGACTGGGTCCGCAGGCGACAAAGCTGACTGGGCCCGGGGTCCAAAATGCAGACTGTGCACAGGGACCACACTGCATGTTGGTCCCCGGCCACCACATTGCAGATTGGACCCAGAGACCACGCTGCAGAATGGGCCAGGGGACCACACTTCAGTCTGGACCCGAGGACAACATTGCAGACTGGGCCCGACCCACACTGCAGACTGGGCCTGGGGACTGCACTGCAGACTGGACCCAGGGACCGCATTGAAGACTGAGTCCAAAGACCACACTGTGGACTGGGCCTTGACACCATACTGCAGACAAGGCCCAGAGACCACACAGCAGACTGCACTCAGTGACCACACAGCAGACTGGGCCCAGTGACCACACAGCAGACAGCGGCCAGTGACCACACAGCAGACTGGGCCCAGTGGCCATACAGCAGACTGCGCCCAGTGACCACACAGCAGACTGGGCCCAGTGACCACACAGCAGACTGGGCCCAGTGACCACACAGCATATTGTGCCCAGTGACCACACTGCAGACTGGGCCCAGTGACCACACTGCAGACTGGGCCCAGAGACGACGCTGCAGAATGGGCCGGAGGATCACACTTCAGACTGGGCCAGGGGACCACACTTCAGACTAGACCCAGTCACCGCACTGCAGACTGGGTTCGGGGACTTCTCTGACGTCAGGTCCCAGGGACAACACTGCAGATTGTGCTGGGGAGCACACTGCAGACTGGGCCTGGGCAACACATTGCAGACTGGGCCCAGGGACCACATTGCAGACTTGGCCCAGAGAACACACTGCAGACTGGGCCCAGATGTCACACAGCAGACTGCATCAGTTGACCACATTGCAGACTGGGCCCAAAGATCACACTGCAGACAGGGCACGGGGCCACACTGCAGAATGGTCCCGGGGAACACACTGCCGACTAGGCTCAGGGAACACACTGCAGACTGGGCTCAGGGAACACACTGCAGACTGGATCCGGGCACCAAATGCAGACTGGGGACGGCTAACACACTGCAGACCAGACCCGGGGAGCACAATAAAGACTGAGCCCCGTGAGCACACTGCAGACTGGGCCTGGGGACCACAGTGCAGACTGGATCTGGGGACCACACTGCACTCTTGGCCTGGGGACCACACTGCAGATTTGGCCCAGAGGCCAGAAAGCAGACTGAGACCGGCGACCACATTGCAGACTGGCCAGGGGTCCAAAATGCAGACTGTGCCTGAATCAGACTGGTCTGGATCCGGCCACCACACTGCAGACTGTGCCCGGGGAACACACTGCAGACTGGGCCCGGGACCACACTGCAGACTGGGGCCAGAGACCACGCTGCAGAATGGGCCCGGGGTCCACACTACAGACTGGGCCCAGAGACCACGCTGCAGAATGGATCCGCGGACCACACTGCAGACTGGGCCCGGGGACAACACTGCAGACTGGGCCCAAGAAAACATTGGGGTTTGGGCCCGGGGACCACATTGCAGACTGGGCCCAGAGACCATGCTGCAGAATGAGTCCGGGGACCAAACTTCAGACTGGGCCCAGAGACCACACTGCAGAATGGGCCCGGGGACAACACTGCCTCCTCTGCCAAGAAACCACACTGCAAACTGGGTCCAGGGACCACAATGCAGACTGGGCCCGGGGACCACATCGCAGCCTGGTCCCAGAGACAACAATGCAGAACGGGTCCAGACACAGCACTGCAGACTGGGCCCAGAGACCACAATGCAGACTGGGCCCAGTCACCACACTGCAGACTAGGCCCGGGGACCACATCACAGCCTGGTCCCAGAGACAACAATGCAGAACGGGTCCAGACACCGCACTGCAGACTGGGCCCAGAGACCACAATGGAGAATGGGTCCAGGCACCACCCTGCAGACTGGGCCCGTGGAACACACTGCAGTCTGGGCCCGGGGACAACACTGCAGACTGTGCACCTGGACCAAACTGCAGACTGAGACCAAAGACCAGACTGTGGACTGTGGTCGGACACAAAGCTGCAGACTGGGCTCAGAGACCACAGTGCAGGATGGGCCCGGGGACCACACTGCAGACTGGGCCAGGGGACCACTCTGCAGTCTGGACCTGGCCACCACGATGCAGACTGGGCCCAGGGACAACACTGCAGACTGGGTCCGCAGGCGACAAAGCTGACTGGGCCCGGGGTCCAAAATGCAGACTGTGCCCAGGGACCACACTGCATGTTGGGACCGGCCACCACATTGCAGACTGGACCCGGAGACCACACTGCAGAATGGGCCAGGGTACCACACTTCAGACTGGGCCTGGGGACAACACTGCAGACTGGGCCTGGGGACTGCACTGCAGACTGGACCCTGGGACCGCAATGAAGACTGAGTCCAGAGACCACACTGTGGACTGGGCTCTGACACCATACTGCAGACAAGGTCCAGAGACCACACAGCAGACTGGGCCCAGTGACCACACAGCAGACTGCGCCCAGTGACCACACAGCAGACAGCACCCAGTGACCACACAGCAGACTGGGCCCAGTGACCACACAGCAGATTGCGCCCAGTGACCACACTGCAGACTGGGCCCAGTGACCACACTGCAGACTGGGCAGGGGTCCAAAATGCAGACTGTGCCTGAATCAGACTGGTCTGGACCCGGCCACCACACTGCAGACTGTGCCCGGGGAACACACTGTAGACTAGGCCCGGGACCACACTGCAGACTGGGCCCGGGGAACACACTGCAGACTGGGCCCGGGACCACACTGCAGACTGGGCCCGGGGAACACTCTGCAGACTGGGCCCGGGACCACACTGCAGACTGGGCCCGGGACCACACTGCAGACTGGGCCCGAGACCACACTGCAGACTGAGGCCGGGGACTACACTGCAGACTCAGATCGGGGACTAGACTGCAAACTGAGCCTATACACAGCCCTGCAGACTGGGTCGCAGATCACACTGAAGACTGAGCCCAGAGACCACACTTTGGACTGGGAACCGGCACCACACAGCAGACTGAGCCCAAAGTATACACTGCAAACTGGGCGCGTTTATCACACTGCAGAGTGGGCCCGGCGTTCAAATTGCAGACTGGGCCCCAGCACCACACTGTAGACAGGGCCCGGGAACCATGCTGCAGACTGGGCCCCGGGATCACACCGTAGACTGGTCCCAGAGACAACAGTGCAGAATGGGCCCAGACACCACACTGCAAACTGGGCCCAGAGACCACACTGCAGACTGGGCCCAGAGACCACACTGCAGACTGGGCCCAGAGACCACACTGCAGACAGGGCCCAGGGACAACAAAGCCGCCTGGGCCCGGGGTCCAAAATGCTGACTGGGCCAAGGGAACACACTGCAGACTGAACCCATCTATCACACTGCAGAGTGGGCTCAGCTTTCAAATTTCAGACTGGGCCCCAGCACCACCCTGAAGACAGGGCCCGGGGACCACACTGCAGATGGTGCAAATCACCACATTGCAGACTGGGTTCGGTGCCATCAGGTCCCAGGGACCACAGTGCAGGCTGGGCCCGATGGCCACACTGCAGACTGGGCCCTGGGACTATACTGTAGATTGGACCCCGCTACCACACTGCAGACTAGGCCCATGGAAGACATCCGACTGGGTCTGGGATCCAAAATGCAGACCTGGTCCAGGGACAACACTGCAGACTGGGCCCAGTTTCCACGCTGCAGGCTGGGCCCTGGGACGACACTGCAGACTGGGCCCAGGGACCACAATGCAGACCTGGCCCAGGGACAACACTGCAGACTGGGCCCAGCTTCCACGCTGCAGACTGGGCCCAGCTTCCACACTGCAGACTGGGATCAGTGACGACAAAGCCGCCTGGGCACAGATCCAAAATGCTGACTGGGCCAAGGGACCACACTGCAGACTGGGACCGGCCACCACACTGCAGACTGAGCCAGGGGACCACACTGCAGAATGGGCCCGGGACTAATGCTGCAGATTGGGCCCACACTGCAGACTGGGCCCGGAGACCACACAGAAGACTGGGCCCAGAGAAAACATTGGTGTTTGGGCCCGGGGACCACATTGCAGACTGGGCCCAGAGACCAAGCTGCAGAATGGGTCCGGGGACCAAACTTCAGACTGGACCCGGAGAACACGCTGCAGAATGGGCCCGGGGACCACACTGCAGACTGGGCCAAGTCACCACTTTGCAGACTGGGCCCGGGGACAACACTGCAGACTGGGCCTGGTGACCGCACTGAAGAATGAGTCCAGCGACTACACTGCAGACTGGGCCAGGGGACCACATTGCAGAATGTGCCCGGAGACCACGCTGCAGAATGGACCCGGGGACCACAGTTCAGACTGGTCCCAGAGACCACGCTGCAGACTGGGCCAGGGGACAGCACTGCAGTCTGGGCGTGGGGACTGCACTGAAGACTGAGTCCAGAGAGCACACTGTAGACTTGGCCCTGACACCACATTTGAGACTGGACCCGGAGACCATGCTGCAGACTGGGCCGGGGACCACACTGTAGACTGGGCCCTGACACCACACAGCAGATTGGACCCGGAGACCACGCTGCAGACTGGGCCGGGGACCACACTGCAGACTGGGCCCTGACACCACACAGCAGATTGGACCCGGAGACCACGCTGAAGACTGAGTCCAGAGACCACACTGCAGACTGGGCCCAGAGACCACTCTGCAGACTGGGCCCGCAGAACACACTGCAGTCTGGGGCCGGGGACAATACTGCAGACTGGGCACCTGGACCATACTGCAGACTGAGACCAGAGAGCACACACCTGACTGGGCCCAGGGTGCGCATCACAGACTGGGTCCGGGGACCACAGTGCAGACTGGGTCCAGAGAACAGAGTGTGGACTGGGGTCGGACACAAAACTGCAGACCGGTCTCAGAGACCACACTGCAGGAAGGGCCCGGGTCCACACTGCAGACTGGGCCCGGGTCCACACTGCAGACTGGGACCGGGGACTTGACTGCAAATTGGACCTAGACACCACCCTGCAGCCTGGGCCCGCGGACCGCACTGAAGACTGAGCCCAGAGACCACACTGTGGACTGGGAACCGGCACCACACTGCAGACTGGGCCCCAGCAGCACACTGTAGACAGAGACTGGGGACCACACTGCAGGCAGGGCCCTGTCTCCAAACTGCAGACTGGGTTCTGGGACCACACTGCTGTCAGCGCCCGGGTTCCACACTTCAGACTGGGCCCGGAGTCCACGCTGCAGAATGGGCCTGGGGACCACACTGCCTCCTGGGCCAAGTCACCACTTTGCAGACTGGGCCCGGGGACAACACTGCAGACTGGGCCTGGTGACCGCACTGAAGACTGAGTCCAGCGACTACACAGTGCAGACTGGGCCAGGGGACCACATTGCAGAATGTGCCCGGAGACCATGCTGCAGAATGGACCGGGGACCACAGTTCAGACTGGTCCCAGAGACCACGCTGCAGACTGGGCCAGGGGACAGCACTGCAGTCTGGGCGTGGGGACTGCACTGAAGACTGAGTCCAGACAGCACACTGTAGACTGGGCCCTGACACCACATTTGAGACTGGACCCGGAGACCACGCTGCAGACTGGGCCGGGGACCACACTGCAGACTGGGCCCTGACACCACACAGCAGATTGGACCCGGAGACCATGCTGCAGACTGGGCCGGGGACCACACTGCAGACTGGACCCTGACACCACACAGCTGATTGGATCCGGAGACCACGCTGCAGACTGGGCCGGGGACCACACTGCAGACTGGGCCCTGACACCACTCTGCAGATTGGACCCGGAGACCACGCTGAAGACTGAGTCCAGAGACCACACTGTGGACTGGGCCCAGAGACCACTCTGCAGACTAGGCCCGCAGAACACACTGCAGTCTGGGGCCGGGGACAATACTGCAGATTGGGCACCTGGACCATACTGCAGACTGAGACCAGAGAGCACACACCTGACTGGGCCCAGGGTGCGCATCACAGACTGGGTCCGGGGACCACAGTGCAGACTGGGTCCAGAGAACAGAGTGTGGACTGGGGTCGGACACAAAACTGCAGACCGGTCTCAGAGACCACACTGCAGGAAGGGCCCGGGTCCACACTGCAGACTGGGCCCGGGTCCACACTGCAGACTGGGACCGGGGACTTGACTGCAAATTGGACCTAGACACCACCTGCAGCCTGGGCCCGCGGACCGCACTGAAGACTGAGCCCAGAGACCACACTGTGGACTGGGAACCGGCACCACACTGCAGACTGGGCCCCAGCAGCACACTGTAGACAGAGACTGGGGACCACACTGCAGGCAGGACCCTGTCTCCAAACTGCAGACTGGGTTCTGGGACCACACTGCTGTCAGCGCCCGGGTTCCACACTTTAGACTGTGCCCGGAGTCCACGCTGCAGAATGGGCCTGGGGACCACACTGCCTCCTGGGCCAAGTCACCACTTTGCAGACTGGGCCCGGGGACAACACTGCAGACTGGGCCTGGTGACCGCACTGAAGACTGAGTCCAGAGACCACAGTGCAGACTGGGCCCTGACACCACACAGCAGACTGGGCCCTGACAGCACACTGCAGACTGGGCCCTGACAACACACTGCAGACTGGGCCCAGAGACCACACTGCAGACTGAGCCCGAAGAACACACTGCAGACAGGGCCCAGGGACGACAATGCAGACTGGGCCCGCAGAACACACTGCAGTCAGGGCTCAGGGACAACACTGCAGACTGGGCACCTGGACCATACTGCAGACTGAGACAAAAGAGAGCACACAGCAGACTGGGCCCAGGGTTGCGCATTGCAGACTGTGCACGGGGTCCACACTGCAGACTGGGTCCAGACACCAGACTGTGGACTGAGGTCGGACACAAAACTGCATACCGGTCTCAGAGAACACACTGCAGACTGGTCCCAGAGACAACAATGAAGACTGGGCCAGTTGCCCACACTATAGACTGGGCCATAGGAGCAAACTGCAGACTGGAACGGGGGACCACACTGCAGACCCAGACCGGGGACTAGACTGCAAACTGGGGACCACACTGCAGACTGGGCCCAGAGACCACGCTGCAGAATGAGTCCGGGGACCACACTGCAGACTGGGCCCAGTGACCACGCTGCAGAATGGGTCCGGGGACAGCACTGCAGACTGGGCCCAGAGACCGCACTGCAGACTGGGTCCGGGGACCACACTGCAGACTGGGCCCAGAGACCACGCTGCAGAATGGGTCCGGGGACCACACTGCAGACTGGGTTCGGGGACAATACTGCAGACTGGGCCCAGAGACCACGCTGCAGAATGGGTCCGGGGACCACACTGCAGACTGGGTTCGGGGACAATACTGCAGACTGGGCCTGGAGTCCATGCTGCAGACTGGGCCTGGGGTCAACACTGCAGACTGGGCCCAAGAAAACATTGGGGTTTGGGCCCGGGGACCACATTGCAGACTTGACCCAGAGAACACACTGCAGACTGGGCCCAGATGTCACACAGCAGACTGCACCAGTTGATCACATTGCAGACTGGGCCCAAAGATCACACTGCAGACAGGGCACGGGGCCACACTGCAGAATGGTCCCGGGGAACACACTGCCGACTGGACTCAGGGAACACACTGCAGACTGGATCCGGGCACCAAATGCAGACTGGGGACGGCTAACACACTGCAGACCAGACCCGGGGAGCACAATAAAGACTGAGCCCCGTGAGCACACTGCAGACTGGGCCTGGGGACCACAGTGCAGAGTGGATCTGGGGACCACACTGCAGCTTGGCCTGGGGACCACACTGCAGACTTGGCCCAGAGGCCAGAAAGCAGACTGAGACCGGCGACGACATTGCAGACTGGCCAGCGGTCCAAAATGCAGACTGTGCCTGAATCAGACTGGTCTGGACCCGGCCACCACACTGCAGACTGTGCCCAGGGAACACACTGCAGACTTGGCCCGGGACAACACTGCAGACTGGGCCCGGTGAACACACTGCAGACTGGGCCCGGGACCACACTGCAGACTGGGCGTGGGAACCACACTGCAGACTGGGCCCGGGTAACACACTGCAGACTGGGCCCAGGGAACACACTGCAGACTGGGCCCGGGACCACACTGCAAACTTGTCCCAGAGAAAACATTGCAGTTTGGGCCCAGGGACCACTTGCATACTGGGCCCAGAGACCACGCTGCAGAATGGATCCGGGGACCACACTGCAGACTGGGCCCGGGGACAACACTGCAGACTGAGCCTGGAGACCACACTGCAGACTGGGCCCGGAGTCAACACTGCAGACTGGGCCCAAGAAAACATTGGGGTTTGGGCCCAGGGACCACATTGCAGACTGGGCCCAGAGACCATGCTGCAGAATGGGCCCAGGGACCACACTGCCTGTTCTGCCAAGAAACCACTCTGCAAACTGGGTCCGGGGCCAACAATGCAGACTGGGCCTGGGGACCGCACTGAAGACTGAGTTCAGAGACCACACTGTGGACTGTGCCCTGACACCACACTGCAGTCTGGGCCCAGAGACCACGCTGCAAATTGGGCCTGTGAAATACACTGCAGTCTGGGGCCGGGGACAACACTGCAGACTGGGCACCTGGACCATACTGCAGACTGAGACCAGAGAGCACACAGCAGACTGGGCCAAGGTTGCGCATCGCAGACTGCGTCGGGGGACCACAGTGCAGACTGGGTCCAGAGACCAGTCTGTGGACTGGGGTCGGACACAAAACTGCAGACCGGGCTCAGAGACCACACTGCAGTCTGGGCCTGGGGACCACATTGCAGACTGGGCCCAGTGCCCAAAATGCAGACTGGGACCAGAGACCACAATGCAGACTGGGCCCAGTCACCACACTGCAGACTAGGCCCAGGGACCACCTCGCAGACTGGTCCCAGAGACAACAGTGCAGAACGGGTCCGGACACCGCACTGCAGACTGGGCCCAGAGACCACAATGCAGACTGGGCCCAGTCACCACACTGCAGACTAGGCCCGGGGACCACATCGCAGACTGGTCCCAGAGACAACAATGGAGAATGGGTCCAGGCACCACCCTGCAGACTGGGCCCACGGAACACACTGCAGTCTGGGCCCGGGGACAACACTGCAGACTGTGCACCTGGACTATACTGCAGACTGAGACCAGAGACCAGACTGTGGACTGTGGTCGGACACAAAGCTGCAGACTGGGCTCAGAGACCACAGTGCAGGATGGGCCCGGGGACCACACTGCAGACTGGGCCAGGGGACCACACTGCAGTCTGGACCTGGCCACCACAATGCAGACTGGGCCCAGGGACAACACTGCAGACTGGGTCCGCAGGCGACAAAGCTGACTGGGCCCGGGGTCCAAAATGCAGACTGTGCACATGGACCACACTGCATGTTGGGACCGGCCACCACATTGCAGACTGGACCCGGAGACCATGCTGCAGAATGGGCCAGGGGACCACACTTCAGACTGGGCCCGGGGACAACACTGCGGACTGGTCCCGAACCACACTGCAGACTGGGCCTGGGGACTGCACTGCAGACTGGACCCAGGGACCGCATTGAAGACTGAGTCCAGAGACCACACTGTGGACTGGGCCCTGACACCATACTGCAGACAAGGCCCAGAGACCACACAGCAGACTGCGCCCAGTGACCACACAGCAGACTGGGCCCAGTGACCACACAGCAGACTGGGCCCAGTGACCACACAGCAGACTGCGCCCAGTGACCACACAGCAGACTGGGCCCAGTGACCACACAGCAGACTGCGCCCAGTGACCAAACTGCAGACTGGGCCCAGTGACCACACTGCAGACTGGGCCCAGTGACCACACAGCAGACTGGACCCAGAGACGACGCTGCAGAATGGGCCGGAGGATCACACTTCAGACTGGGCCAGGGGAGCACACTTCAGACTGGACCCAGTCACCACACTGCAGACTGGGTTCGGGGACTTCTCTGACGTCAGGGCCCAGGGACAACACTGCAGATTGTGCTGGGGAGCACACTGCAGTCTGGGCCTGGGCAACACACTGCAGACTGGACCCAGGGAACAAAATGCAGACTTGGCCCAGAGAACACACTGCAGTCTGGGACCAGAGACCACAATGCACACTGGGCCCAGTCACCACACTGCAGACTAGGCCCGGGGACCACATCGCAGCCTGGTCCCAGAGACAACAATGCAGAACGGGTCCGGACACCGCACTGCAGACTGGGCCCGGGGACCACATCGCAGACTGGTCCCAGAGATAACAATGGGCCTGCGGAACACACTGCAGTCTGGGGCCGGGGACAACACTGCAGACTGGGTCCAGAGACCCGACTGTGGACTGGGGTCGGACACAAAACTGCATACCGGGCTCAGAGACCACACTGCAGGATGGGCCCGGGGACCACGCTGCAGACTGGGCCCGGGGTCTACACTGCAGACTGGGCCCGGGGACAACACTGCAGACTGGGCACCCGGACCATACTGCAGAATGAGACCAGAGACCACACAGCAGACTGGGCCCAGGGTGCGCATCGAGGACTGCAGCTGGGGACCACACTGTAGACTGGGCCCAGAGACCACACTGCAGACTGGGCCAAGTCACCAAACTGCAGACTGGGCCCGGGAACCACATCGCAGACTGTTTTTGGGATCACACTGCATCTTGGGACCGGCCACCACACTTCAGACCGGCCCAGGTCCGCACTGAAGACTGAGTCCAGAGACCACACTGTGGACTGGGCCCTGACACCACATTTCAGACTGGACCCGGAGACCACGCTGCAGACAGGGCCGGGAACCAAACTGCAGACTGGGCCCAGTGACCACACTGCAGGTTGGACCGGGGGACCACACAGCAGTTTGGGCCTGGCCACCACACTGTAGACTGGGCCCAGAGAACACAATGCAGACTGGAACTGGCCACCACATTGCAGTTTGGGCCCGGGGACCACATTGCAGAATGGTCCCGGGGTCTAAAATGCAGACCTGGCCCCGGGACCACACTGCAGACTGGACCCAGCTACCACACTGCAGACTGGGCCCAGGGAGCACAATGCAAGTTGGGACCAGCCACCACAATGCAGACTGGGCCAGGGGTCCACACTGCAGAATGGACCCGAGGCTAATACTGCAGACTGGGCCAGGGGACCACACTGCAGACTGAGCCCAGAGACTACACAGCAGCCTGGGCCCAGAGACCACACTGCAGACTGGGCCCAGATGTCACACAGCAGACTGCACCAGTTGACCACATTGCAGACTGGGCCCAAAGATCACACTGCAGACAGGGCGCGGGGCCACACTGCAGAATGGTCCCGGGGAACACACTGCCGACTGGGCTCAGGGAACACATTGCAGACTGGATCCGGGCACCAAATGTAGACTGGGGACGGCTAACACACTGCAGACCAGACCCGGGGACCACAATAAAGACTGAGCCCCGTGAGCACACTGCAGACTGGGCCTGGGGACCACAGTGCAGACTGGATCTGGGGACCACACTGCACTCTTGGCCTGGGGACCACACAGCAGACTTGGCCCAGAGGGCAGAAAGCAGACTGAGACCGGCGACGACATTGCAGACTGGCCAGAGGTCTAAAATGCAGACTGGGCCTGAATCAGACTGGTCTGGACCCGGCCACCACACAGCAGACTGGGCCCGGGACCACACTGCAGACTGGGCCCGGGGAACACACTGCAGACTGGGCCCAGGACCACACTGCAGACTGTGCTCGGGGACCACACTGCAGACTGGGCCCGGGGAACACACTGCAGACTGTGCCCGGGGAACACACTGCAGACTGGCTCCGGGACCACACTGCAGACTGGGCCCGGGGAACACACTGCAGACTGGGCCCGGGGAACACACTGCAGACTGTGCTCGGGGAACACACTGCTGACTGAAGCCGGGGACCACACTGCAGACTGGGCCCAGGACTGCACTGCAAACTGGGCCTGTGGAACACACTGCAGACAGGGCCTGGGGACAACACAGCCCACTGGGCTCGGGATTCAAAATGCAGACTGGGCCCAGGGACCACACTGCAGATTGGGCTCATGGTCCAAACTGCAAGTTGGGACCAGCCAACACAATGCAGAGTGGGCCAGGCTACCTTGCTGCAGAATGGGTCCACACTGCAGACTGGGCCCAGTGCCCACATTGCAGCTGTGCCCTGGGATCACACTGCAGACTGTGACGGGGGACCACTATGCAGGCTCGGACCGGGAACTAGACTGCAAACTGGGCCTCAGGACCATACTGCAGACAATGCCCTGGTACCACACAGCAGGCTGAGCCCGGGTCCACACTGCAAACTGGGCCTAGACACCTCTCTGCAGACTGGGCCAGTGGACCGTACTACAGTCGGGGCCCAGGGACTGCACTGAAGACGGAGCCCAGAGATCACACTGTGGACTGGGCCCAAAGACTACACTACAAACTGGGTCCGGAAAACACACTGCAGACCGGGCTCAGAGACCACACTGCAGGATGGGCCCGGGGACCCACTGCAGACTGGAACCGGCCACCACACTGCAGACTGGGCCCATCTGTCAAATTGCAGACTGGGCCCCAGCAGCACACTTTTGACAGGGCCCAGAGAACATGCTGCAGGCAGGGCCCAATCACCAAAATGCAGACTGGGTTCAGGGAAATCCCTGCCATCAGGGCGTGGGGACCAAACTGCAGACTGGGCCAAGGGACCACAAAGCAGACTGGGCCAGGGGACCACACTGCAGACTGGGCCAGGGGACCACACTACAGACTGGGCCCGGAGACCACGCTGCAGACTGGGCTCGGAGACCAAGCTGCAGACTGTGCCCGGGGACCACACTGCAGACTGGGCCCAGTGACCACACAGTAGACTGGGCCCAGAGAACACAATGCAGGATGGGCCCGGGGACCACATTGCAGCCTGGGCACGGCCACCACAATGCAGACTGGAACAGATCACCTCACTGCAGTTTGGTCCAGGGGACCACACTGCAGACTGGGCCCGGAGACCAAGCTGCAGACTGCGCCCAGGGACCACACTTCAGATTGGGTCCAGAAACCAGACTGTGGACTGGGCTTGGACACAAAACTGCAGACCGTTCTCAGAGACCAGATGTAGGATCAGCACAGGGACTACATTGCAGTCTGGCCCAAGACTACACTGTAAATTGGGCCCTGAGACCATGCTGCAGATTGGGCCCAGTGCCCGCACTGCAGACTGGGCCTGGGGACCACACTGCAGCCTGGGCCTGGGGAACACACTGCAGACAGGGCCTGTGGAACACACTGCAGACAGGGCCTGGGGACAACACAGCCCACTGGGCTCGGGATTCAAAATGCAGACTGGGCCCAGGGACCACACTGCAGACTGGGCTCATGGTCCAAACTGCAAGTTGGGACCAGCCAACATAATGCAGACTGGGCCAGGCTACCATGCTGCAGAATGGGTCCACACTGCAGACTGGGCCCAGTGCCCACATTGCAGTCTGGGTACGGAGACCACACTGCAGAATAGGCACGGCCACCACACTGCAGCTGTGCCCTGGGATCACACTGCAGACTGTGACGGGGGACCACTATGCAGACTCGGACCGGGGACTAGACTGCAAACTGGGCCTCAGGACCGTACTGCAGACAATGCCCTGGTACCACACAGCAGGCTGAGCCCGGGTCCACACTGCAAACTGGGCCTAGACACCTCTCTGCAGACTGGGCCAGCGGACCGTACTACAGTCGGGGCCCAGGGACTGCACTGAAGACGGAGCCCAGAGATCACACTGTGGACTGGGCCCAAAGACTACACTGCAAACTGGGTCCGGAAAACACACTGCAGACCGGGCTCAGAGACCACACTGCAGGATGGGCCCGGGGACCACACTGCAGACTGAAACCGGCCACCACACTGCAAACTGGGCCCATCTATCAAATTGCAGACTGAGCCCCAGCAGCACACTTTTGACAGGGCCCAGAGAACATGCTGCAGGCAGGGCCCAATCACCAAAATGCAGACTGGGTTCAGGGAAATCTCTGCCATCAGGGCGTGGGGACCACACTGCAGACTGGGCCAGGGGACAACACTGCAGACTGGGCCAGGGGACCACACTGCAGACTGGGCCCGGGGACCACACTGCAGACTGGGCCTGGGGACCACACTGCAGACTGGGTCTGGGGAAAACACTGCAGACTGGGCCAGGGGACCACACTGCAGACTGGGCCAGGGGACCTCACTGCAGACTGGGCCAGGGGACCACATTGCAGAATGGGCGCGGAGAACACACTACAGACTGGGCCCGGAGACCACGCTGCAGACTGGGCTTGGAGAACAAGCTGCAGACTGTGTCCGGGGACCACACTGCAGACTGGGCCCAGTGACCACACAGCAGACTGGGCCCAGAGAACACAATGCAGACTGGGCCCGGAGAGCACACAGCAGTCTGGGCCCAGAGAACACAATGCAGGATGGGCCCGGGGACCACAATGCAGACTGGGCCCAGAGAACACAATGCAGGATGGGCCCGGGGACCACACTGCAGCCTGGGCATGACCACCACAATGCAGACTGGAACAGGCCACCTCACTGCAGTTTGGTCCAGGGGACCACATTGCAGACTGGGCCCGGAGACCACACTGCAGACTGGGCCCGGAGACCAAGCTGCAGACTGCGCCCA
The DNA here is from genome assembly GCA_026770705.1 of Isurus oxyrinchus. Lineage (NCBI taxonomy): Eukaryota > Metazoa > Chordata > Chondrichthyes > Lamniformes > Lamnidae > Isurus > Isurus oxyrinchus. Next base: position 74,581,438 of record JANJGN010000020.1, on the reverse strand, counting down.
GGGACCACACTTCAGATTGGGTCCAGAAACCAGACTGTGGACTGGGGTTGGACACAAAACTGCAGACCGGGCTCAGAGACCAGACTGTAGGATCGGCACAGGGACTACACTGCAGTCTGGCCCAGGGACTACACTGCAAATTGGGCCCTGAGACCATGCTGCAGATTGGGCCCAGTGCCCACATTTCAGACTGGGCCTGGGGACCACACTGCAGCCTGGGCCTGGGGACCACACTGCAGACTGGGCCTGGAGACCACACTGCAGACTGGGCCTGGGGACCACACTGCAGCCTGGGCCTGGGGACCACACTGCAGTCTGGGCCTGGGGACCACACTGCAGCCTGGGCCTGGAGACCACACTGCAGCCTGGGCCTGGGGGCCACACTGCAGCCTGGGCCTGGGGACCACACTGCAGGCTGGGCCTGGGGACCACACTGCAGCCTGGGCCTGGGGACCACACTGCAAACTGGGCATTGCCACCATACTGCAGACTGGAACCATCCACCACACTGCAGTTTGGGGCCAGCCACCACATTGCAGAATGGGCCTGGAGACAACACTGCAGACTTGGCCTGGAGACCATGCTGCAGACTGGGCCCAGGGACTGCGCTGCAGATTGCATCCAGAAAACACACTGCAGACTGGTCCCAGCCACCACCCAGGAGATTGGGCCCCACCACCTCACTGCAGGTTCGGTTCGGGGACATCTCTGCCATCAGGGCCCGGGGACCACACTTCAGACAGGGCCGGGATCCACACTGCAGGCTGGGCCCGGGGACCACCCAGGAGACTGGGCCCCACCACCTCACTGCAGGCTGTTCCCGGCAATCATGCTGCAGACTGGGCCCAGAGCCCAGAAAGCCGACTGAGCCAGGGGACCACAATGCAGGCTGGGCCTGGGGACTACACCGCAGACTGGACCCAGGAATCACAGTGCAGACTAGGCCCAGGGATGACACAGCTGACTGGGCCCGGGGTCCACAATGCAGACTGGGCCCCGGGACAACAATGCAGAATAGTCAGGGCCACCACACTGCAGCTGTGCCCTGGGACCACAATGCAGACTGGGCTAGGGGACCACACTGCAGACTGGTCACAGAGACAACATTGCAGACTGGGCCCGGATACCACACTCCAGAGACCATACTGTGGACTGGGCACTGTCACCACACTGCAGACTCCGTCCAGAGACCACGCAGCTGACTGGGTCCGGGGACCGCACTGCAGATTGCATCCAGAAAACACACTGCAGACTGGGCCCAGCAATCACAGTGCAGACTGGGCCTAGCCACGACCCAGGAGACTGGGCCCCACCACCACACTGCAGACAGGGCCCGGGGACCACACTGCAGGCAGGGCCCAGTCACCACACTGCAGTCTGGGTTCGGGGACCTCCCTACCGTCAGGGCCCTGGGACCACACTGCAGACTGGTCTCACGTACAACATTGAAGACTAGGCCCAGGAACAACACAGCCGATTGGGCCCAGCGTCCAAAATGCAGACCTGGCCCGGGGACCAGACTGCAGACTGGGCCCGGGGACCACAGTGCAGACTAGGCCCAGGGACAACACAGCCGACTGGGCCCGGAGACCACACTGCAGACTGGTGCCAGAGACATTGCAGACTGGGCCCGGATACCACACTCCAGAGACCATACTGTGGACTGGGCACTGTCACCACACTGCAGACTCCGTCCAGAGACCACGCAGCTGACTGGGTCCGGGGACCGCACTGCAGATTGCATCCAGAAAACACACTGCAGACTGGGCCCAGCAATCACAGTGCAGACTGGGCCTAGCCACGACCCAGGTGGCTGGGGCCCATCACCACACTGCAGACAGGGCGAAGCCACCACACTGTAGACTGGGCCCAGATACCACACTACAGACTGAGCCCAGAGACCACACTACAGAATGGGCCCAGAGACCACACTATAGAATGGGCCCAGAGACCACACTACAGAATGGGCCCGGAAGCAACACTGCAGACTGGAACCGGCCAGCACACTGCAGTTTGGGCCCAGCCACCACACTGCAGACTGGGCCCGGGGACAACACTGCAGATTGCGTCCAGAAAACACACTGCAGACTGGGCCCAGCCACCACCCAGGAGACTGGGCCCCACCACCACACTGCAGACAGGGCCCGGGGACCACACTGCAGGCAGGGCCCAGTCACCACACTGCAGTCTGGGTTCGGGGACCTCCCTACCGTCAGGGCCCTGGGACCACACTGCAGACTGGTCTCACGTACAACATTGAAGACTAGGCCCAGGAACAACACAGCCGATTGGGCCCAGCGTCCAAAATGCAGACCTGGCCCGGGGACCAGACTGCAGACTGGGCCCGGGGACCACAGTGCAGACTAGGCCCAGGGACAACACAGCCGACTGGGCCCGGAGACCACACTGCAGACTGGTGCCAGAGACATTGCAGACTGGGCCCAGATACCACACTCCACAGACCATACTGTGGACTGGGCATGGTCACCACACTGCAGACGGGGCTCAGGGACCACCCTGCAGTCTGCGACCGGACACCACACTGCAGACTCTGTCCAGAGACCATGCAGCAGACTGGGCCCGGGGACCGCACTGCAGATTGCATCCAGAAAACACACTGCAGACTGGGCCCAGCTATCACAGTGCAGACTGGGCCCAGCGACCACCCAGCAGACTGGGCCATACCTCCACACTGCAGACAGGGCCCAGTCACTACTCTGCAGTCTGGGCCCAGGGGCCGCACTGAAGACTGAGCCCAGAGACCACACTGTGGACTGGACCCAAAGACCACACTGCAAACTGGGTCTGGAAAACACACGGCAGACTGGACCCGGCTATTATACTGCAGACTGGGCCCGTCTATCACAACGCAGACTGGGCCATGGCAGCACACTGTAGACAGGGCCCGGGGACCACACTGCAGTCTGGGTTCGGGGACATCTCTGCCGTCAGGGCCTGGGGACCACACTGCAGACAGGGCCGGGATCCACCGTGCAGGCTGGGGCCGGCGACCACGCTGCAGACTGGACCCAGAGCCCATGAAGCAGACTGAGCCCGGGGACCACAATGCAGGCTGGGCCTGGGGACTACACCGCAGACTGGACCCAGGTAACACAGTGCAGACTAGGCCCAGGGACGACACAGCCGACTGGGGCTGGGGTCCACAATGCAGACTGAGCCCGGGGACAACAATGCAGAATAGTTAGGGCCACAACACTGCAGCTGTGCCCTAGGACCACAATGCAGACTGGGTGCGGAGGCTACGCTGCAGACTGGTCCAGAGACAACATTGCAGACTGGGCCCGGATACCACACTCCAGAGACCATACCGTGGACTGGGCACGGACACCACACTGTAGACGGGGCTCAGAGACCACCCTGCAGTCTGCGCCCGGACACCACACTGCAGACTCCATCCAGAGACCACGCTGCAGACTGGGCCCGGGGACCGCACTGCAGATTGTATCCAGAAAACACACTGCAGACTGGGCCCAGCTATCACAGTGCAGACTGGGCCCAGCCACCACACTGCAGCCAGGGCCCAGTCACCACTCTGCAGTCTGGGCATGCGGACCATACTACAGTCTGGGCCCAGGGACCGCACTGAAGACTGAGCCCAAAGACCACACTGTGGACTGGGCCCAAAGACCACACTGCAAACTGGGTCCGGAAAACACACGGCAGACTGGACCCGGCTATCACACTGCAGACTGGGCCCGTCTATCACAACGCAGACTGGGCCACAGCAGCACACTGTAGACAGGGCCCGGAGACCACGCTGCAGGCATAGCCCAGTCACCAAACTGCCGACTGGGTTCGGGGACCTCTCTGCCATCAGGACCCGTGCACCTCACTGCAGACTGGGCCCAGGATGCGCATTGCAGACTGCGCCCAGGGACCACACTGCAGACTGGGTCCAGAAACCAGAATGTGGACTGGGGTTGGACACAAAATTGCAGACTGGGCTCAGAGACCACTCTTCGGACGGCCGGGAACCACATTGCAGGCTGGGCCCGAGGACCACACTGCAGACTGGGTTCGGGGACATCTCTGACATCAGGGCTCGGGGACCACACTTCAGACAGGGCCGGAATCCACAGTGCAGGCTGGGCCTGGGGACTACACCGCAGACTGGACCCAGGTACCACAGTGCAGACTAGGCCCAGGGACGACACTGCCGTCTGGGCCCAGGGTCTACAATGCAGACATGGCCTGGAGATCACACTGCAGGCTGGCCCAGGGATCACATTGCAGACTGAGCCAGGGGACAACACTGTAGACTGGGCCCGGGGACCCCACTGCAGACAGGACACGGCCACCAGACTGCAGACTGAAACCGGCCAGCACACTGCAGTTTGGGCCCAGCCACCACACTGCAGACTGGGCCTGGAGACCTCGCAGCAGACTGGGCCCGGGGCCACACTGCAGACTGGGCCCAGCCACCCCCAGGCGACTGGGCCACACCACCACAATGCAGACTGAGTCCAGGGACTACATTGCAGACTGGTCCAGGGGACCACAATAAAGACTGGGCCCGGGGAGCACACGCAGACAGGCCTGGGGACCACACAGCCCACTGGGCCTGTGGACCACATTGTAGACTGGGCCTGGGGACCACACTGCAGACTGGGCCCGAGGACCACAATGCAGAATGGGCCCGTGGACCACAATAAAGACTGGGCCCGGGGAGCACACACAGACTGGGCCTGGGGACCAGACTGCAGACTGGGTCTGGGGACCACATTGTAGACTGGGCCTAGGACTACACTGCAGACTGGGCACGGTGAGCACACTGCAGTTTGGGCCCAGCCACCACACTGCAGACTGGGACACAAGACCACACTGTAGAATGGGCCCAGAAGCAACAATGCAGACTGGAACCGGCCAGCAAACTGCAGTTTGGGCCCAGCCACCACACTGCAGACTGGGCCCAGAGACCACGCTGCAGACTAGGCCCGGGGACCGCACTGCAGAATGCGTCCAGAAAACTCACTGCAGACTGGGCCCAGCTATCACACTGCAGACTGGGCCTAGCCACCACCCAGGAGACTGGGCCCCACCACCTCACTACAGGCTGGGCCCAGGGCTACACTGTATACAGGGCCCGGGGACCATACTGCAGACAGGGCCCAGTCACCACACTGCAGTCTGTGTTCGGGGACATCTCTGCCGTCAGGACCGGGATCTACAGTGCAGGCTGGGCCCGGTGACCACACTGCAGACTGGGCCCAGAGCTCAGAAAGCAGACTGAGCCTGGGGACCACAATGCAGGCTGTCCTGGGGACTACACTGCAGACTGGACCCAGGTACCACAGTGCAGACTAGGCCCAGGGACGACACAGCCAACTGGGCCCGGGGTCCACAATGCAGAATAGTTAGGGCCACCACACTGTAGCTGTCCCCTGGGACCACACTGCAGTCTGGGCTAGGGGACAACACTGCTGACTGGGACCACGGACGACATAGCCAACTGGGCCCAGGGTCCAAAATGAAGACTTGGCCCAGGGGACCACGCTGCAGACTGGACCCAGCTTCTACACTGTAGACTGGGCCCAGAGATGAAAAAACCAACTGGGCCCGGGGTCCAAATGCAGACTGTGTCCAGGGACCACACTGCATGTGGGGACCGGCCATCACAATGCAGACTGGGCCAGGGGACCACACCGCACACTGGTCCCAGAGACAACAATGCAGACTGGGCCCGGTGACGACTCTGCAGACTGGACCCAGAGACCAGACTGCAGACTGGGCCCGCAGAACACACAGCAGACTGGGCGCAGGACGCGCATTGTAGACTGCGCCCAGGGACCACACTGCAGATTGGGTCCAGAAACCAGACTGTGGACTGCGGTTGGACACAAAACTGCGGACCGGGCTCAGAGACCACACTGCAGACTGGGCCCAGGGACCATACTGCAGACTGAGCCTGGAGACAACACTGCAGACTGGGCCCGGAGACCATGCTGCAGACTGGCCCCAGAGACAATGCTGCAGACTGGGCCTGGAGACCAGGCTGCAGACTGGGCCTGGGGACCGCATTGCAGATTGCGTCCAGAAAACACATTGCAGACTGGGCCCAGCTATCGCACTGCAGACTGGGCCCAGCCACCACCCAGGAGACTGGGCCCCACCACCACACTGCAGTCTGGGTTCAGGGACATCTCTGCCATCAGGGCTCGGGGACCACACTTCAGATAGGGCCGGGATCCACAGTGCAGGCTGGGCCCGGGGACCACACTGCAGACTGGGCCCAGAGGCCAGAAAGCAGACTGAACCTGGGGACCACAAAGCAGGCTGGGCCTGGGGACTACGCCGCAGACTGGACCCAGGTACCACAATTCAGACTAGGCCCAGGGACGACACAGCTGTCTGTGCCCAAAGTCCACAATGCAGACCTGGCCTGGGGATCACACTACAGATTGGGCCCGGGGACAACACTGCAGACTGGGCCCAGGGACCACACTGCAGACTTGGCCCAGGAACCACACTGCAGACTGGGCCAGGGTACTACACTGCAGACTGGGCCCATCTATCACAATGCAGACTGGGCCCGTCTATCACACTGCAGACAGGGCCTGTCTATCACACTGCAGACAGGGCCTGTCTATCACAATGCAGACTGGGCCCGTCTATCACAATGCAGACTGGGCCCGTCTATCACAATGCAGACTGGGGCACAGCAGCAGACTGTAGACAGGGCCTGGTGACCACACTACAGGCAGGGCCCAGTCATCAAACTGCCGACTGGGTTGAGGGATCACACTGCAGACTGGGCCAGGGGACAACACTGCAGACTGGGCCTGGGGACCCCACTGCAGACTGGGTGTAGGGACCACACTGCAGACCTGGTCCCTGTACTACACTGCAGACTGGACCAGGGGAACACACTGCAGACTGAGCCAGGGGACCACACAGCAGACTGGTGATGGCCAACACACTGCAGACCACACCCGGGGACCACAATAAAGACGGGCCCGGGAGCACACGCAGACTGATCCTGGGGACCAGACTGCAGACTGGGCCTGTGAACCACATTGCAGACTGGGCCTGGGGACCACAATGCAGACTGGACCCTGGGACTAGGCTCAGGGTCCAAACTGTAGGTTGGGACAGGCCAAAAAAATGTAGACTGGGCCAGGGGACCATGCTGCAGAATGAGCCAAGGACCACACTGCAGACTGGGCCCAGAGGCCAGAAAGCAGACTGAGCCCGGGGAACACAATGAAGGCTGGGCCTGGGGACTACGCTGCAGACTGGAACCAGGTACCATAGTGCAGACTAGGCCCAGGGATGACACAGCCGACTGGGCCCGAGGACCACACTGCACACTGGGCCAGGGTACTACACTGCAGAGTGGACCAAGGGAACACACTGCAGAATGGACCAGGGGAACACACTGCAGACTGGACCAGGGGAACACACGGCAGACTGGGCCAGGGGACCACACTGCAGACTGGGGACGGCCAACACACTGCAGACCAGACCCGGGGACCACAATAAAGACTGGGCCCGGGGAGCAGACGCAGACTGGGACTGGGGACCAGGCTGCAGACTCTTCCTGTGGACCACATTGCAGACTGGGCATGGGGACCACACTGCAGACTGGGCCCGGGGACCACAATACAGAATGGGCCTGGGGACCACAATGCATATGGGCCCTGGGACTACACAGCAGATTGGGCCCTGGGCACACGCTTCAGACTAGGCTCAGAGTTGGGAGAGGCAAACACAATGCAGACTGGGCCTGGGGACCACGCTGCAGAATGAGCCAAGGGTCCACACTGCAGACTGGGCCTAGGGCCCACACTGCAGGTTGGGCCCAGTGCCCACACTTCAGGTTGGGCCCAGTGCCCTCACTGCAGACTCGGCCCGGGGACAACAATGCAGAATAGTCAGGGCCACCACACTGCAGCTGTGCCCTGGGACCACAATGCAGACTGGGCCCGGAGAACACACTGCAGACTGGTCCAGAGACAACATTGCAGACTGGGCCCAGATACCACACTGCAGAGACCACACTGTGGACTGGGCACGGACGCCACGTTGCAGACGGGGCTCAGAGACCACCCTGCAGTCTGCGCCTGGACACCACACTGCAGACTCCGTCCAGAGACCACACTGTGGACTGGGCACGGACACCATGCTGCAGATCGGCCTCAGACTCCATGCTGCAGACTGGGCCAAGTGACCGAACTGCACACTGGGCCTAGAAACCGCTCTGCAGACTGGGCCTGCGGACCATACTGCAGCCTGGGCCCAGGGACCACTCTGAAGACTGTGACCAGAGACCACACTGCAAACTCGGTCGGGAAAACACTCTGCAGACTTGGCCCGTCTATCACACTGCATTCAGGGCCCATCTATCACAATGCAGACTGGGCCCCAGCAGTACACTGTAGACAGGCCCTGGCGACCACACTGCAGGCAGGGCCCAGTCACCAAACTGCAAACTGGGTTCGGGGACCACACTGCAGATTGGGACAGGGGATCACACTGTAGAATGGGCCCAGAGATGACAAAGCCAACTGGGCCCGGGGTCCAAAATGCAGACTGTGCCCAGGGACCACACTGCATGTTGGGACCGGCCATCACAATGCAGACTGGGCCAGGGGTCCACACCGCACACTGGTCCCAGACACATCAATGCAGACTGGGCCCAGGCACGACTCTGCAGACTAGGCCCAGAGACCAGACTGCAGACTGGGCCCAGAGAACACAATGCAGGAGGGGCCCGGGGACCAAACTGCAGCCTGGGCACGGCCACTACAATGCAGACTGGAACTGGCCACCACTCTGCAGTTTGGTCCTGGGGACCACATTGCAGACTGGGCCCGGAGACCACACTGCAGACTGGGCCCGGAGACCATGCTGCAGACTGGGCCCAGAGACAACACTGCAGAGTGGGCCCAGGGACAATACTGCAGACTGGATCAGGGGACCGCACTGAAGACTGATTCCAGAGACCACACTGTGGACTGGGCCCTGACACTGCACTGCAGAATGGGCCCAGAGACCACACTGCAGACTGGGCCCAGAGACCACACAGCAGACTGGGCCTGGGGACAACACTGCAGACTGGGCACCTGGACCACACTGCAGACTGAGAACAGAGAGCACAGTGTGGACTGGGCCCAGACACCACACAACAGACTGGGCACAGGATGTGCATTGCAGACTGCGTGCTGGGACCACACTGCAGATTGGGTCCAGAAGCCAGACTGTGGACTGGGGTTGGACACAAAACTGCAGACCAGGCTCAGAGACAATATTGCAGGATGGGCCCAGGGACCACAGTGCAGGCTGGGCCCGGGACCACACTGCAGACTGGGCCCAGAGGCCAGAAAGCAGACTGAGCCCGGGGACCACAATGCAGGCTGGGCCTGGGGACAACGCCACAGACTGGAACCAGGTACCACAGTGCAGACTAGGCCCAGGGATGACAGAGCCGACTGGGCCCGGGGTCCACAATGCAGACCTGGCCTGGGGATCACACTACAGACTGGCCCAGGGATCACATTGCAGACTAGCCCAGGGACAACACTGCAGAATGGGCCCGGGGATCCCACTGCAGACTGGACACGGCCACCAGACTGCCGACTGGAACCGGCCAGCACTCTGCAGTTTGGGCCCAGAGACCACTCTGAAGACTGGGCCTGGAGACCACGCAGCAGACTGGGCCCGGGGCCACACTGCAGACTGGGTTCGGGGACCGCACTGCAGATTGCGTCCAGAAAACACATTGCAGACTGGGTCCAGCCACCACCCAGGAGACTGGGCCCCACCACCTCACTGCAGGCTGGGCCTGGCGACCACAATGCAGGCTGGGCCTGGGGACTACACCGCAGACTGGGCCCAGAGCCCAGAAAGCAGACTGAGCCCGGGGACCACAATGCAGGCTGGGCCTGGCGACCACACTGCAGACTGGGCCCAGTTACCAAAGTGCAGACTAAGCCCAGGGATGACACAGCCGACTGGGCCCGGTGTCCACAATACAGACTGGGCCCAGGGACAACAATGCAGAATAGTCAGGGCCACCACACTGCAGCCATATCCTGGGACCACAATGCAGACTGGGCCCAGAGACCACACTGCAGACTGGGACTGGACACCACACTGCAGATTCCGTCCAGAGACCACGCTGCAGAATGGGCCCGGGGACCGCACTGCAGATTGCATCCAGAAAACACACTGCAGACTGGACCCAGCTATCACACTGCAGAATGGGTCCAGCCACCACCCAGGAGACTGGGCCTCACCACCACTCTGTAGACAAGGCCCAGGGACCACACTGCAGACTGGGTTCGAGGACCACTCTGCGTAATGGGCCTGGGGACCGCATTGCAGATTGCGTCCAGAAAACACACTGCAGACTTGGCCCAGCTATCACACTGCAGACTGGGCCCAGCTATCACACTGCAGACTGGGTCTGGGGACAACACTGCAGACTGGGCACCTGGACTACACTGCAGACTGAGAACAGAGAGCACAGTGTGGACTGGGCCCAGACACCACACAACAGACTGGGCACAGGATGCACATTGCAGACTGCGTGCTGGGACCACACTGCAGATTGGGTCCAGAAGCTAGACTGTGGACTGGGGTTGGACACAAAACTACAGACCAGGCTCAGAGACAATACTGCAGGATGGGCCCAGGGACCACAGTGCAGGCTGGGCCCGGGACCACACTGCAGACTGGGCCCAGAGGCCAGAAAGCAGACTGAGCCCGGGGGCCACAAAGCAGGCTGGGCCTGGGGACAATGCCGCAGACTGGAACCAGGTACCACAGTGCAGACTAAGCCCAGGGATGACGGAGCCGACTGGGCCCGGGGTCCACAATGCAGACCTGGCCTGGGGATCACGTTGCAGACTGGGCCAGGGGACAACACTGCAGACTGGGGACAACCAATACACTGCAGACCAGACTTGGGGACCACAATAAAGACTGGGCCCGGGGAACAGACGCAGACTGGGCCTGGGGACCAGACTGCAGACAGACCACACTGCAGACTGGGCCCAGGGACCACAATGCAGAATAGTCAGGGCCACCACACTGCAGCTGTGCCCTGGGACCACATTGCAGACTGCGCCCGGACACCACACTGCAGACTCCGTCCAGAGACCACACTGTGGACTGGGCACAGACACCACACTGCAGATCGGCTTGAGACCATGCTGCAGACTGGGCCAAGTGACCAAACTGCACACTGGGCCTAGAAACCGCTCTGCAGACTGGGCCTGCGGACCATACTGCAACCTGGGCCCGGGGACCGCACTGAAGACTGAGCCCAGAGACCACACTGCAAACTCGGTCCGGAAAATACTCTGCAGACTGGGCCCATCTATCACAATGCAGACTGGGCCCATCTATCACACTGCAGACAGGGCCTGTCTATCACACTGCAGACAGGGCCTGTCTATCACAATGCAGACTGGGCCCGTCTATCACAATGCAGACTGGGCCCGTCTATCACCATGCAGACTGGGGCACAGCAGCAGACTGTAGACAGGGCCTGGCAACCACACTACAGGCAGGGCCCAGTCATCAAACTGCCGACTGGGTTGAGGGACCACACTGCAGACTGGGCCAGGGGACAACACTGCAGACTGGGCCTGGGGACCCCACTGCAGACTGGGCCCAGGGACCACGCTGCAGTCTGGGCCCCTGTACCACACTGCAGACTGGACCAGGGGACAAGACTGCAGACTGGGCCTGGGGACCCAACTGCAGACTGGGTGCAGGGACCACACTGCAGACTGGGCCCCTGTACTACACTGCAGACTGCACCAGGGGAACACACTGCAGACTGGGACAGGGGACCACACAGCAGACTGGTGATGGCCAACACACTGCAGACTGGGCCCAGAGGCTAGAAATCAGACTGAGCCCGGGGACACAATGCAGGCTGGGCCTGGGGACTATGCTGCAGACTGGAACCAGGTACCATAGTGCAGACTAGGCCCAGGGATGACACAGCCGACTGGGCCCGAGGACCACACTGCGGACTGGGCCAGGGTACTACACTGCAGAATGGACCAGGGGAACACACTGCAGAATGGACCAGGGGAACACACTGCAGACTGGGCCAGGGGACCACACTGCAGACTGGGGATGGCCAACACACTGCAGACCAGACCCGGGGACCACAATAAAGACTGGGCACGGGGAGCAGATGCAGACTGGGCCTGGGGAACAGGTTGCAGAGTCTTCCTGTGGACCAGACTGCAGACTGGACCAGGGGACCACATTGCAGACTGGGCCTAGGGACCACACTGCAGAATGGGCCTGGGGACCACGCTGCAGAATGAACCAAGGGTCCACACTGCAGACTGGGCCTAGGGTCCACACTGCAGGTTGGGCCCAGTGCCCACACTTCAGTTTGGGCCCAGTGCCCTCACTGCAGGCTCGGCCCGGGGACAACAATGCAGAATAGTCAGGGCCACCACACTGCAGCTGTGCCCTGGGACCACAATCCAGACTGGGCCCGGACACCACACTGCAGACTGGTCCAGAGACAGCATTGCAGACTGGGCCCAGATACCACACTGCAGAGACCACACTGTGGACTGGGCACGGACGCCACATTGCAGACGGGGCTCAGAGACCACCCTGCAGTCTGCGCCTGGACACCACACTGCAGACTCCGTCCAGAGACCACACTGTGGACTGGGCACGGACACCATGCTGCAGATCGGCCTCAGAGACCATGCTGCAGACTGGGCCAAGTGACTGAACTGCACACTGGGCCTAGAAACCGCTCTGCAAACTGGGCCTGCGGACCATTCTGCAGCCTGGGCCCAGAGACTGCACTGAAGACTGTTACCAGAGACCACACTGCAAACTCGGTCGGGAAAACACTCTGCAGACTGGGCCCGTCTATCACAATGCAGACTGGGCCCGTCTATCACACTGCAGACAGGGCCTGTCTATCACAATGCAGACTGGGCCCCAGCAGCACACTGTAGACAGGGCCTGGAGACCACACTGCAGGCAGAGCCCAGTCACCAAACCGCCGACTGGGTTGAGGGTCCACACTGCAGACTGGGCCAGGGGACAACACTGCAGACTGGGCCTGGGGACCCCACTGCAGACTGGGCCCAGCGACCACACTGCAGTCTGGGCCCCTGTACTACACTGCAGACTGGACCAGGGGACCACACAGCAGACTGGTGATGGCCAACACACTGCAGACCACACCCGGGGACCACAATAAAGACGGGCCCGGGAGCACACGCAGACTGATCCTGGGGACCAGACTGCAGACTGGGCCTGTGAACCACATTGCAGACTGGGCCAGGGGACCACACTGCAGACTGGGCCTGGGGACCACACTGCAGTCTGGGCCTGGGGACCACACTGCAGCCTGGGCCTGGAGACCACACTGCAGCCTGGGCCTGGGGGCCACACTGCAGCCTGGGCCTGGGGACCACACTGCAGGCTGGGCCTGGGGACCACACTGCAGCCTGGGCCTGGGGACCACACTGCAAACTGGGCATTGCCACCATACTGCAGACTGGAACCATCCACCACACTGCAGTTTGGGGCCAGCCACCACATTGCAGAATGGGCCTGGAGACAACACTGCAGACTTGGCCTGGAGACCATGCTGCAGACTGGGCCCAGGGACTGCGCTGCAGATTGCATCCAGAAAACACACTGCAGACTGGTCCCAGCCACCACCCAGGAGATTGGGCCCCACCACCTCACTGCAGGTTCGGTTCGGGGACATCTCTGCCATCAGGGCCCGGGGACCACACTTCAGACAGGGCCGGGATCCACACTGCAGGCTGGGCCCGGGGACCACCCAGGAGACTGGGCCCCACCACCTCACTGCAGGCTGTTCCCGGCAATCATGCTGCAGACTGGGCCCAGAGCCCAGAAAGCCGACTGAGCCAGGGGACCACAATGCAGGCTGGGCCTGGGGACTACACCGCAGACTGGACCCAGGAATCACAGTGCAGACTAGGCCCAGGGATGACACAGCTGACTGGGCCCGGGGTCCACAATGCAGACTGGGCCCCGGGACAACAATGCAGAATAGTCAGGGCCACCACACTGCAGCTGTGCCCTGGGACCACAATGCAGACTGGGCTAGGGGACCACACTGCAGACTGGTCACAGAGACAACATTGCAGACTGGGCCCGGATACCACACTCCAGAGACCATACTGTGGACTGGGCACTGTCACCACACTGCAGACTCCGTCCAGAGACCACGCAGCTGACTGGGTCCGGGGACCGCACTGCAGATTGCATCCAGAAAACACACTGCAGACTGGGCCCAGCAATCACAGTGCAGACTGGGCCTAGCCACGACCCAGGAGACTGGGCCCCACCACCACACTGCAGACAGGGCCCGGGGACCACACTGCAGGCAGGGCCCAGTCACCACACTGCAGTCTGGGTTCGGGGACCTCCCTACCGTCAGGGCCCTGGGACCACACTGCAGACTGGTCTCACGTACAACATTGAAGACTAGGCCCAGGAACAACACAGCCGATTGGGCCCAGCGTCCAAAATGCAGACCTGGCCCGGGGACCAGACTGCAGACTGGGCCCGGGGACCACAGTGCAGACTAGGCCCAGGGACAACACAGCCGACTGGGCCCGGAGACCACACTGCAGACTGGTGCCAGAGACATTGCAGACTGGGCCCGGATACCACACTCCAGAGACCATACTGTGGACTGGGCACTGTCACCACACTGCAGACTCCGTCCAGAGACCACGCAGCTGACTGGGTCCGGGGACCGCACTGCAGATTGCATCCAGAAAACACACTGCAGACTGGGCCCAGCAATCACAGTGCAGACTGGGCCTAGCCACGACCCAGGTGGCTGGGGCCCATCACCACACTGCAGACAGGGCGAAGCCACCACACTGTAGACTGGGCCCAGATACCACACTACAGACTGAGCCCAGAGACCACACTACAGAATGGGCCCAGAGACCACACTATAGAATGGGCCCAGAGACCACACTACAGAATGGGCCCGGAAGCAACACTGCAGACTGGAACCGGCCAGCACACTGCAGTTTGGGCCCAGCCACCACACTGCAGACTGGGCCCGGGGACAACACTGCAGATTGCGTCCAGAAAACACACTGCAGACTGGGCCCAGCCACCACCCAGGAGACTGGGCCCCACCACCACACTGCAGACAGGGCCCGGGGACCACACTGCAGGCAGGGCCCAGTCACCACACTGCAGTCTGGGTTCGGGGACCTCCCTACCGTCAGGGCCCTGGGACCACACTGCAGACTGGTCTCACGTACAACATTGAAGACTAGGCCCAGGAACAACACAGCCGATTGGGCCCAGCGTCCAAAATGCAGACCTGGCCCGGGGACCAGACTGCAGACTGGGCCCGGGGACCACAGTGCAGAGTAGGCCCAGGGACAACACAGCCGACTGGGCCCGGAGACCACACTGCAGACTGGTGCCAGAGACATTGCAGACTGGGCCCAGATACCACACTCCACAGACCATACTGTGGACTGGGCATGGTCACCACACTGCAGACGGGGCTCAGGGACCACCCTGCAGTCTGCGACCGGACACCACACTGCAGACTCTGTCCAGAGACCATGCAGCAGACTGGGCCCGGGGACCGCACTGCAGATTGCATCCAGAAAACACACTGCAGACTGGGCCCAGCTATCACAGTGCAGACTGGGCCCAGCGACCACCCAGCAGACTGGGCCATACCTCCACACTGCAGACAGGGCCCAGTCACTACTCTGCAGTCTGGGCCCAGGGGCCGCACTGAAGACTGAGCCCAGAGACCACACTGTGGACTGGACCCAAAGACCACACTGCAAACTGGGTCTGGAAAACACACGGCAGACTGGACCCGGCTATTATACTGCAGACTGGGCCCGTCTATCACAACGCAGACTGGGCCATGGCAGCACACTGTAGACAGGGCCCGGGGACCACACTGCAGTCTGGGTTCGGGGACATCTCTGCCGTCAGGGCCTGGGGACCACACTGCAGACAGGGCCGGGATCCACCGTGCAGGCTGGGGCCGGCGACCACGCTGCAGACTGGACCCAGAGCCCATGAAGCAGACTGAGCCCGGGGACCACAATGCAGGCTGGGCCTGGGGACTACACCGCAGACTGGACCCAGGTAACACAGTGCAGACTAGGCCCAGGGACGACACAGCCGACTGGGGCTGGGGTCCACAATGCAGACTGAGCCCGGGGACAACAATGCAGAATAGTTAGGGCCACAACACTGCAGCTGTGCCCTAGGACCACAATGCAGACTGGGTGCGGAGGCTACGCTGCAGACTGGTCCAGAGACAACATTGCAGACTGGGCCCGGATACCACACTCCAGAGACCATACCGTGGACTGGGCACGGACACCACACTGTAGACGGGGCTCAGAGACCACCCTGCAGTCTGCGCCCGGACACCACACTGCAGACTCCATCCAGAGACCACGCTGCAGACTGGGCCCGGGGACCGCACTGCAGATTGTATCCAGAAAACACACTGCAGACTGGGCCCAGCTATCACAGTGCAGACTGGGCCCAGCCACCACACTGCAGCCAGGGCCCAGTCACCACTCTGCAGTCTGGGCATGCGGACCATACTACAGTCTGGGCCCAGGGACCGCACTGAAGACTGAGCCCAAAGACCACACTGTGGACTGGGCCCAAAGACCACACTGCAAACTGGGTCCGGAAAACACACGGCAGACTGGACCCGGCTATCACACTGCAGACTGGGCCCGTCTATCACAACGCAGACTGGGCCACAGCAGCACACTGTAGACAGGGCCCGGAGACCACGCTGCAGGCATAGCCCAGTCACCAAACTGCCGACTGGGTTCGGGGACCTCTCTGCCATCAGGACCCGTGCACCTCACTGCAGACTGGGCCCAGGATGCGCATTGCAGACTGCGCCCAGGGACCACACTGCAGACTGGGTCCAGAAACCAGAATGTGGACTGGGGTTGGACACAAAATTGCAGACTGGGCTCAGAGACCACTCTTCGGACGGCCGGGAACCACATTGCAGGCTGGGCCCGAGGACCACACTGCAGACTGGGTTCGGGGACATCTCTGACATCAGGGCTCGGGGACCACACTTCAGACAGGGCCGGAATCCACAGTGCAGGCTGGGCCTGGGGACTACACCGCAGACTGGACCCAGGTACCACAGTGCAGACTAGGCCCAGGGACGACACTGCCGTCTGGGCCCAGGGTCTACAATGCAGACATGGCCTGGAGATCACACTGCAGGCTGGCCCAGGGATCACATTGCAGACTGAGCCAGGGGACAACACTGTAGACTGGGCCCGGGGACCCCACTGCAGACAGGACACGGCCACCAGACTGCAGACTGAAACCGGCCAGCACACTGCAGTTTGGACCCAGCCACCACACTGCAGACTGGGCCTGGAGACCTCGCAGCAGACTGGGCCCGGGGCCACACTGCAGACTGGGCCCAGCCACCCCCAGGCGACTGGGCCACACCACCACAATGCAGACTGAGTCCAGGGACTACATTGCAGACTGGTCCAGGGGACCACAATAAAGACTGGGCCCGGGGAGCACACGCAGACAGGCCTGGGGACCACACAGCCCACTGGGCCTGTGGACCACATTGTAGACTGGGCCTGGGGACCACACTGCAGACTGGGCCCGAGGACCACAATGCAGAATGGGCCCGTGGACCACAATAAAGACTGGGCCCGGGGAGCACACACAGACTGGGCCTGGGGACCAGACTGCAGACTGGGTCTGGGGACCACATTGTAGACTGGGCCTAGGACTACACTGCAGACTGGGCACGGTGAGCACACTGCAGTTTGGGCCCAGCCACCACACTGCAGACTGGGACACAAGACCACACTGTAGAATGGGCCCAGAAGCAACAATGCAGACTGGAACCGGCCAGCAAACTGCAGTTTGGGCCCAGCCACCACACTGCAGACTGGGCCCAGAGACCACGCTGCAGACTAGGCCCGGGGACCGCACTGCAGAATGCGTCCAGAAAACTCACTGCAGACTGGGCCCAGCTATCACACTGCAGACTGGGCCTAGCCACCACCCAGCAGACTGGGCCCCACCACCTCACTACAGGCTGGGCCCAGGGCTACACTGTATACAGGGCCCGGGGACCATACTGCAGACAGGGCCCAGTCACCACACTGCAGTCTGTGTTCGGGGACATCTCTGCCGTCAGGACCGGGATCTACAGTGCAGGCTGGGCCCGGTGACCACACTGCAGACTGGGCCCAGAGCTCAGAAAGCAGACTGAGCCTGGGGACCACAATGCAGGCTGTCCTGGGGACTACACTGCAGACTGGACCCAGGTACCACAGTGCAGACTAGGCCCAGGGACGACACAGCCGACTGGGCCCGGGGTCCACAATGCAGAATAGTTAGGGCCACCACACTGTAGCTGTCCCCTGGGACCACACTGCAGTCTGGGCTAGGGGACAACACTGCTGACTGGGACCACGGACGACATAGCCAACTGGGCCCAGGGTCCAAAATGAAGACTTGGCCCAGGGGACCACGCTGCAGACTGGACCCAGCTTCTACACTGTAGACTGGGCCCAGAGATGAAAAAACCAACTGGGCCCGGGGTCCAAATGCAGACTGTGTCCAGGGACCACACTGCATGTGGGGACCGGCCATCACAATGCAGACTGGGCCAGGGGACCACACCGCACACTGGTCCCAGAGACAACAATGCAGACTGGGCCCGGTGACGACTCTGCAGACTGGACCCAGAGACCAGACTGCAGACTGGGCCCGCAGAACACACAGCAGACTGGGCGCAGGACGCGCATTGTAGACTGCGCCCAGGGACCACACTGCAGATTGGGTCCAGAAACCAGACTGTGGACTGCGGTTGGACACAAAACTGCGGACCGGGCTCAGAGACCACACTGCAGACTGGGCCCAGGGACCATACTGCAGACTGAGCCTGGAGACAACACTGCAGACTGGGCCCGGAGACCATGCTGCAGACTGGCCCCAGAGACAATGCTGCAGACTGGGCCTGGAGACCAGGCTGCAGACTGGGCCTGGGGACCGCATTGCAGATTGCGTCCAGAAAACACATTGCAGACTGGGCCCAGCTATCGCACTGCAGACTGGGCCCAGCCACCACCCAGGAGACTGGGCCCCACCACCACACTGCAGTCTGGGTTCAGGGACATCTCTGCCATCAGGGCTCGGGGACCACACTTCAGATAGGGCCGGGATCCACAGTGCAGGCTGGGCCCGGGGACCACACTGCAGACTGGGCCCAGAGGCCAGAAAGCAGACTGAACCTGGGGACCACAAAGCAGGCTGGGCCTGGGGACTACGCCTCAGACTGGACCCAGGTACCACAATTCAGACTAGGCCCAGGGACGACACAGCTGTCTGTGCCCAAAGTCCACAATGCAGACCTGGCCTGGGGATCACACTACAGATTGGGCCCGGGGACAACACTGCAGACTGGGCCCAGGGACCACACTGCAGACTTGGCCCAGGAACCACACTGCAGACTGGGCCAGGGTACTACACTGCAGACTGGGCCCATCTATCACAATGCAGACTGGGCCCGTCTATCACACTGCAGACAGGGCCTGTCTATCACACTGCAGACAGGGCCTGTCTATCACAATGCAGACTGGGCCCGTCTATCACAATGCAGACTGGGCCCGTCTATCACAATGCAGACTGGGGCACAGCAGCAGACTGTAGACAGGGCCTGGTGACCACACTACAGGCAGGGCCCAGTCATCAAACTGCCGACTGGGTTGAGGGATCACACTGCAGACTGGGCCAGGGGACAACACTGCAGACTGGGCCTGGGGACCCCACTGCAGACTGGGTGTAGGGACCACACTGCAGACTGGGTCCCTGTACTACACTGCAGACTGGACCAGGGGAACACACTGCAGACTGAGCCAGGGGACCACACAGCAGACTGGTGATGGCCAACACACTGCAGACCACACCCGGGGACCACAATAAAGACGGGCCCGGGAGCACACGCAGACTGATCCTGGGGACCAGACTGCAGACTGGGCCTGTGAACCACATTGCAGACTGGGCCTGGGGACCACAATGCAGACTGGACCCTGGGACTAGGCTCAGGGTCCAAACTGTAGGTTGGGACAGGCCAAAAAAATGTAGACTGGGCCAGGGGACCATGCTGCAGAATGAGCCAAGGACCACACTGCAGACTGGGCCCAGAGGCCAGAAAGCAGACTGAGCCCGGGGAACACAATGAAGGCTGGGCCTGGGGACTACGCTGCAGACTGGAACCAGGTACCATAGTGCAGACTAGGCCCAGGGATGACACAGCCGACTGGGCCCGAGGACCACACTGCACACTGGGCCAGGGTACTACACTGCAGAGTGGACCAAGGGAACACACTGCAGAATGGACCAGGGGAACACACTGCAGACTGGACCAGGGGAACACACGGCAGACTGGGCCAGGGGACCACACTGCAGACTGGGGACGGCCAACACACTGCAGACCAGACCCGGGGACCACAATAAAGACTGGGCCCGGGGAGCAGACGCAGACTGGGACTGGGGACCAGGCTGCAGACTCTTCCTGTGGACCACATTGCAGACTGGGCATGGGGACCACACTGCAGACTGGGCCCGGGGACCACAATACAGAATGGGCCTGGGGACCACAATGCATATGGGCCCTGGGACTACACAGCAGATTGGGCCCTGGGCACACGCTTCAGACTAGGCTCAGAGTTGGGAGAGGCAAACACAATGCAGACTGGGCCTGGGGACCACGCTGCAGAATGAGCCAAGGGTCCACACTGCAGACTGGGCCTAGGGCCCACACTGCAGGTTGGGCCCAGTGCCCACACTTCAGGTTGGGCCCAGTGCCCTCACTGCAGACTCGGCCCGGGGACAACAATGCAGAATAGTCAGGGCCACCACACTGCAGCTGTGCCCTGGGACCACAATGCAGACTGGGCCCGGAGAACACACTGCAGACTGGTCCAGAGACAACATTGCAGACTGGGCCCAGATACCACACTGCAGAGACCACACTGTGGACTGGGCACGGACGCCACGTTGCAGACGGGGCTCAGAGACCACCCTGCAGTCTGCGCCTGGACACCACACTGCAGACTCCGTCCAGAGACCACACTGTGGACTGGGCACGGACACCATGCTGCAGATCGGCCTCAGACTCCATGCTGCAGACTGGGCCAAGTGACCGAACTGCACACTGGGCCTAGAAACCGCTCTGCAGACTGGGCCTGCGGACCATACTGCAGCCTGGGCCCAGGGACCACTCTGAAGACTGTGACCAGAGACCACACTGCAAACTCGGTCGGGAAAACACTCTGCAGACTTGGCCCGTCTATCACACTGCATTCAGGGCCCATCTATCACAATGCAGACTGGGCCCCAGCAGTACACTGTAGACAGGCCCTGGCGACCACACTGCAGGCAGGGCCCAGTCACCAAACTGCAAACTGGGTTCGGGGACCACACTGCAGATTGGGACAGGGGATCACACTGTAGAATGGGCCCAGAGATGACAAAGCCAACTGGGCCCGGGGTCCAAAATGCAGACTGTGCCCAGGGACCACACTGCATGTTGGGACCGGCCATCACAATGCAGACTGGGCCAGGGGTCCACACCGCACACTGGTCCCAGACACATCAATGCAGACTGGGCCCAGGCACGACTCTGCAGACTAGGCCCAGAGACCAGACTGCAGACTGGGCCCAGAGAACACAATGCAGGAGGGGCCCGGGGACCAAACTGCAGCCTGGGCACGGCCACTACAATGCAGACTGGAACTGGCCACCACTCTGCAGTTTGGTCCTGGGGACCACATTGCAGACTGGGCCCGGAGACCACACTGCAGACTGGGCCCGGAGACCATGCTGCAGACTGGGCCCAGAGACAACACTGCAGAGTGGGCCCAGGGACAATACTGCAGACTGGATCAGGGGACCGCACTGAAGACTGATTCCAGAGACCACACTGTGGACTGGGCCCTGACACTGCACTGCAGAATGGGCCCAGAGACCACACTGCAGACTGGGCCCAGAGACCACACAGCAGACTGGGCCTGGGGACAACACTGCAGACTGGGCACCTGGACCACACTGCAGACTGAGAACAGAGAGCACAGTGTGGACTGGGCCCAGACACCACACAACAGACTGGGCACAGGATGTGCATTGCAGACTGCGTGCTGGGACCACACTGCAGATTGGGTCCAGAAGCCAGACTGTGGACTGGGGTTGGACACAAAACTGCAGACCAGGCTCAGAGACAATATTGCAGGATGGGCCCAGGGACCACAGTGCAGGCTGGGCCCGGGACCACACTGCAGACTGGGCCCAGAGGCCAGAAAGCAGACTGAGCCCGGGGACCACAATGCAGGCTGGGCCTGGGGACAACGCCACAGACTGGAACCAGGTACCACAGTGCAGACTAGGCCCAGGGATGACAGAGCCGACTGGGCCCGGGGTCCACAATGCAGACCTGGCCTGGGGATCACACTACAGACTGGCCCAGGGATCACATTGCAGACTAGCCCAGGGACAACACTGCAGAATGGGCCCGGGGATCCCACTGCAGACTGGACACGGCCACCAGACTGCCGACTGGAACCGGCCAGCACTCTGCAGTTTGGGCCCAGAGACCACTCTGAAGACTGGGCCTGGAGACCACGCAGCAGACTGGGCCCGGGGCCACACTGCAGACTGGGTTCGGGGACCGCACTGCAGATTGCGTCCAGAAAACACATTGCAGACTGGGTCCAGCCACCACCCAGGAGACTGGGCCCCACCACCTCACTGCAGGCTGGGCCTGGCGACCACAATGCAGGCTGGGCCTGGGGACTACACCGCAGACTGGGCCCAGAGCCCAGAAAGCAGACTGAGCCCGGGGACCACAATGCAGGCTGGGCCTGGCGACCACACTGCAGACTGGGCCCAGTTACCAAAGTGCAGACTAAGCCCAGGGATGACACAGCCGACTGGGCCCGGTGTCCACAATACAGACTGGGCCCAGGGACAACAATGCAGAATAGTCAGGGCCACCACACTGCAGCCATATCCTGGGACCACAATGCAGACTGGGCCCAGAGACCACACTGCAGACTGGGACTGGACACCACACTGCAGATTCCGTCCAGAGACCACGCTGCAGAATGGGCCCGGGGACCGCACTGCAGATTGCATCCAGAAAACACACTGCAGACTGGACCCAGCTATCACACTGCAGAATGGGTCCAGCCACCACCCAGGAGACTGGGCCTCACCACCACTCTGTAGACAAGGCCCAGGGACCACACTGCAGACTGGGTTCGAGGACCACTCTGCGTAATGGGCCTGGGGACCGCATTGCAGATTGCGTCCAGAAAACACACTGCAGACTTGGCCCAGCTATCACACTGCAGACTGGGCCCAGCTATCACACTGCAGACTGGGTCTGGGGACAACACTGCAGACTGGGCACCTGGACTACACTGCAGACTGAGAACAGAGAGCACAGTGTGGACTGGGCCCAGACACCACACAACAGACTGGGCACAGGATGCACATTGCAGACTGCGTGCTGGGACCACACTGCAGATTGGGTCCAGAAGCTAGACTGTGGACTGGGGTTGGACACAAAACTACAGACCAGGCTCAGAGACAATACTGCAGGATGGGCCCAGGGACCACAGTGCAGGCTGGGCCCGGGACCACACTGCAGACTGGGCCCAGAGGCCAGAAAGCAGACTGAGCCCGGGGGCCACAAAGCAGGCTGGGCCTGGGGACAATGCCGCAGACTGGAACCAGGTACCACAGTGCAGACTAAGCCCAGGGATGACGGAGCCGACTGGGCCCGGGGTCCACAATGCAGACCTGGCCTGGGGATCACGTTGCAGACTGGGCCAGGGGACAACACTGCAGACTGGGGACAACCAATACACTGCAGACCAGACTTGGGGACCACAATAAAGACTGGGCCCGGGGAACAGACGCAGACTGGGCCTGGGGACCAGACTGCAGACAGACCACACTGCAGACTGGGCCCAGGGACCACAATGCAGAATAGTCAGGGCCACCACACTGCAGCTGTGCCCTGGGACCACATTGCAGACTGCGCCCGGACACCACACTGCAGACTCCGTCCAGAGACCACACTGTGGACTGGGCACAGACACCACACTGCAGATCGGCTTGAGACCATGCTGCAGACTGGGCCAAGTGACCAAACTGCACACTGGGCCTAGAAACCGCTCTGCAGACTGGGCCTGCGGACCATACTGCAACCTGGGCCCGGGGACCGCACTGAAGACTGAGCCCAGAGACCACACTGCAAACTCGGTCCGGAAAATACTCTGCAGACTGGGCCCATCTATCACAATGCAGACTGGGCCCATCTATCACACTGCAGACAGGGCCTGTCTATCACACTGCAGACAGGGCCTGTCTATCACAATGCAGACTGGGCCCGTCTATCACAATGCAGACTGGGCCCGTCTATCACCATGCAGACTGGGGCACAGCAGCAGACTGTAGACAGGGCCTGGCAACCACACTACAGGCAGGGCCCAGTCATCAAACTGCCGACTGGGTTGAGGGACCACACTGCAGACTGGGCCAGGGGACAACACTGCAGACTGGGCCTGGGGACCCCACTGCAGACTGGGCCCAGGGACCACGCTGCAGTCTGGGCCCCTGTACCACACTGCAGACTGGACCAGGGGACAAGACTGCAGACTGGGCCTGGGGACCCAACTGCAGACTGGGTGCAGGGACCACACTGCAGACTGGGCCCCTGTACTACACTGCAGACTGCACCAGGGGAACACACTGCAGACTGGGACAGGGGACCACACAGCAGACTGGTGATGGCCAACACACTGCAGACTGGGCCCAGAGGCTAGAAATCAGACTGAGCCCGGGGACACAATGCAGGCTGGGCCTGGGGACTATGCTGCAGACTGGAACCAGGTACCATAGTGCAGACTAGGCCCAGGGATGACACAGCCGACTGGGCCCGAGGACCGCACTGCGGACTGGGCCAGGGTACTACACTGCAGAATGGACCAGGGGAACACACTGCAGAATGGACCAGGGGAACACACTGCAGACTGGGCCAGGGGACCACACTGCAGACTGGGGATGGCCAACACACTGCAGACCAGACCCGGGGACCACAATAAAGACTGGGCACGGGGAGCAGATGCAGACTGGGCCTGGGGAACAGGTTGCAGAGTCTTCCTGTGGACCAGACTGCAGACTGGACCAGGGGACCACATTGCAGACTGGGCCTAGGGACCACACTGCAGAATGGGCCTGGGGACCACGCTGCAGAATGAACCAAGGGTCCACACTGCAGACTGGGCCTAGGGTCCACACTGCAGGTTGGGCCCAGTGCCCACACTTCAGTTTGGGCCCAGTGCCCTCACTGCAGGCTCGGCCCGGGGACAACAATGCAGAATAGTCAGGGCCACCACACTGCAGCTGTGCCCTGGGACCACAATCCAGACTGGGCCCGGACACCACACTGCAGACTGGTCCAGAGACAGCATTGCAGACTGGGCCCAGATACCACACTGCAGAGACCACACTGTGGACTGGGCACGGACGCCACATTGCAGACGGGGCTCAGAGACCACCCTGCAGTCTGCGCCTGGACACCACACTGCAGACTCCGTCCAGAGACCACACTGTGGACTGGGCACGGACACCATGCTGCAGATCGGCCTCAGAGACCATGCTGCAGACTGGGCCAAGTGACCGAACTGCACACTGGGCCTAGAAACCGCTCTGCAAACTGGGCCTGCGGACCATTCTGCAGCCTGGGCCCAGAGACTGCACTGAAGACTGTTACCAGAGACCACACTGCAAACTCGGTCGGGAAAACACTCTGCAGACTGGGCCCGTCTATCACAATGCAGACTGGGCCCGTCTATCACACTGCAGACAGGGCCTGTCTATCACAATGCAGACTGGGCCCCAGCAGCACACTGTAGACAGGGCCTGGAGACCACACTGCAGGCAGAGCCCAGTCACCAAACCGCCGACTGGGTTGAGGGTCCACACTGCAGACTGGGCCAGGGGACAACACTGCAGACTGGGCCTGGGGACCCCACTGCAGACTGGGCCCAGCGACCACACTGCAGTCTGGGCCCCTGTACTACACTGCAGACTGGACCAGGGGACCACACAGCAGACTGGTGATGGCCAACACACTGCAGACCACACCCGGGGACCACAATAAAGACGGGCCCGGGAGCACACGCAGACTGATCCTGGGGACCAGACTGCAGACTGGGCCTGTGAACCACATTGCAGACTGGGCCAGGGGACCACACTGCAGACTGGGCCTGGGGACCACAATGCAGAATGGGCCTGTGGACCACAATGCAGAATGGGCCTGGGGACCACAATGCAGACTGGGCCCGGGGACCACACTGCAGACTGGGCCTAGGCACCACTCTGCAGACTGGGCCCGTGGACCATACTGCAGTCTGGGCCCGTGGACTACACTAAAGACTGAGCCCAGAGACCACGCTGTGGACTGGACCCAAAGACCACACTGCAAACTGGGTCCGGAAATCACACTGCAGACTGGGCCCGTCTATCACACTGCAGACTGGGCCCGTCTATCACAATGCAGACTGGGCCCGTCTATCACAATGCAGACTGGGCCCGTCTATCACACTGCAGACTGGGCCCGTCTATCACAATGCAGACTGGGCCCGTCTATCACAATGCAGACTGGGCCCGTCTATCACAATGCAGACTGGGCCCGTCTATCACAATGCAGACTGGGCCCCAGCAGCACACTGTAGACAGGGCCCGGAGACCACACTGCAGGCATAACCCAGTCACCAAACTGCAGACTGGGCCCAAGGATGACACTGCAGACTGGGCCCAGAGACGATAAAGCCAACTGGGCCTGGTGTCCAAAATGCAGACTGTGCCCAGGGACCACACAGCATGTTGGGTCAGGCCATCACACCGCAGACTGGTCCTAGAGACTACAATACAGACTGGGCCCAGGGACCTCTCTGCAGACTGGGCCCAGTGATCACACAGCAGACTGGGCCCAGAGAACACAATGCAGGTTGGGCCCGGGGACCACACTGCAGCCTGGGCACGGCCACCACAATGCAGACTGGGTCTGGCCACCACAATGCAGTTTGGTGCTGGGGACCACACTGCAGACTGGGCCCGGGGACCACTCTGCAGACTGGGCCCAGTGATCACACAGCAGACTGAACCCAGAGAACACAATGCAGACTGGGCCCAGGGACCACACTGCAGTCTGGGCCCCTGTACTACACTGCAGACTGGACCAGGGGAACACACTGCAGACTGGGCCAGGGGACCACACAGCAGACTGGTGATGGCCAACACACTGCAGACCACACCCGGGGACCACAATAAAGACGGGCCCGGGAGCACACGCAGACTGATCCTGGGGACCAGACTGCAGACTGGGCCTGTGGACCACATTGCAGACTGGGCCTGGGGACCACACTGCAGACTGGGCCCGGGGACCACAATACAGAATGGGCCTGCGGACCACACTGCAGACTGGGCCTGGGGACCACAATGCAGAATGGGCCTGGGGACCACAATGCAGACTGGGCCCGGGGACCACACTGCAGACTGGGCCTAGACACCACTCTGCAGACTGGGCCCGTCGACCATACTGCAGTCTGGGCCCGTGGACCGCACTAAAGACTGAGCCCAGAGACCACGCTGTGGACTGGATCCAAAGACCACACTGCAAACTGGGTCCGGAAATCGCACTGCAGACTGGGCCAGTCTATCACACTGCAGACTGGGCCCGTCTATCACAATGCAGACTGGGCCCGTCTATCACACTGCAGACTGGGCCCGTCTATCACACTGCAGACTGGGCCTGTCTATCACAATGCAGACTGGGCCCGTCTATCACAATGCAGACTGGGCCTGTCTATCACAATGCAGACTGGGCCCGTCTATCACAATGTAGACTGGGCCCGTCTATCACAATGCAGACTGGGCCCGTCTATCACAATGCGGACTGGGCCCGTCTATCACAATGCAGACTGGGCCCGTCTATCACAATGCAGACTGGGCCCGTCTATCACAATGCAGACTGGGCCCGTCTATCATAACGCAGACTGGGCCCCAGCAGCACACTGTAGACAGGGCCCAGAGACCACACTGCAGGCATAGCTCAGTCACCAAACTGCAGACTGGGCCCAAGGATGACACTGCAGTCTGGGCCCAGAGACGATAAAGCCAACTGGGCCCGGTGTCCAAAATGCAGACTGTGCCCAGGGACCACACAGCATGTTGGGTCCGGCCATCACACCGCAGACTGGTCCTAGAGACTACAATGCAGACTGGGCCCAGGGACCTCTCTGCAGACTGGGCCCAGTGATCACACAGCAGACTGGGCCCAGAGAACACAATGCAGGATGGGCCCGGGGACCACACTGCAGCCTGGGCACGGCCACCACAATGCAGACTGGGTCTGGCCACCACAATGCAGTTTGGTGCTGGGGACCACATTGCAGACTGGGCCCAGAGGCCACACTGCAGACTGGGCCCGGGGACCACTCTGCAGACTGGGCCCAGTGATCACACAGCAGACTGGGCCCAGAGAACACAATGCAGACTGGGCCCAGAGACCACGCTGCAGACTGGGCCCAGGGACCACATTGAAGAGTGGGCCCGGGGGCAATACTGTAGACTGGATCAGGGGACACGTACTGAAGACTGAGTCCAGAGACCACACTGTGGACTGGGCCCTGACACCACATTGCAGGCTTGGCCCAGAGACCACACTGCAGACTGGGCCCAGGGACCACACTGCAGACTGGGCAAGGGGACCACACTGCAGACTGGGCCAGGGGACCACACTGTAGACAGGGCCCGCAGAATACACTGCAGTCTGGGCCCGGGGACAACACTGCAGACTGGGCACCTGGACCACACTGCAGACTGAGAACGGAGAGCACATCGTGGACTGGGCCCTGACACCACATTGCAGACTGGGCGCAGAGACCACACAGCAGACTGGGCCCAGTGACCACACTGCAGACTGGGCCCAGGGACCACACTGCAGTCTGGGCAAGGGGACCACACTGCAGACTGGGCCCGTATATCACACTGCAGACTGGGCCCATCTACAACAATGCAGACTGGGCCCATCTATCACACTGCAGACTGGGCCCGTCTATCACACTGCAGACTGCGCCCAGACACCACCCTGCAGACTGCGCCCAGACATCACACTGCAGACTCTGTCCAGAGACCACACTGTGGGCTGGACATGGACACCACACTGCAGACCGGGCTCAGAGACCACGCTGCAGACTGGGCCCAGGGACCACACTGCAGACTGGGCCTAGACACCACTCTGCAGACTGGGCCCACGGACCATACTGCAGCCTGGGCCCGGGGACCGCACTGAAGACTGAGCCCAGAGATCATGCTGTGGACTGGACCCAAAGACCACACTGCAAACTGGGTCCGGAAAACACACGGCAGACTGGACCCGTCTATCACAATGCAGACTGGGCCCCAGCAGCACACTGTAGGCAGGGCCCGGAGACCACACTGCAGGCCGGGCCCAGTCACCAAACTGCAGACTGGGTTCGGGATCCACACTGCAGATTGGGACAGGGGATCACACTGCAGACTGGGCCTGGGGACCAAAATGCAGAATGGACCTGGGGACAATAATGCAGACTGGGCCTTGGGACTACACTGCAGACTGGGCCTGGGGAACACGTTGCAGATGGGGCCCGGGGTCCAAACTGCAGGTTGGGGCCAGCCAACAAAATGTAGACTGGGCCAGTGTACCACACTGCAGAGTGAGCCAGGGGTCCACTCTGCAGTCTGGGCCCAGTGCCCATACTGCAGTCTGGGTCCGGGCCCACAATGCAGAATAGTCATGGCCAGCACACTGCAGACTGGTCCCAGAGACAACACAGCAGACTGGGCCCAGGGATCACATTGCAGTCTGGGCACGGAGACCACATTGCAGACTGGTCCCAAAGACAACACTGCAGACTGGGCCCAGATACCACGCTGCAGTCTGCGCCTGGACACCATACTGCAGACACTGTCCAGAGACCACACTGCAGACTGGTCCCAGAGACCAGACTAGAGACAGGGCGCGGGGGCCACACTGCAGACTAGGCCTGGTAAACACACTGCAGGTTGTGCCTGGGGACCACAATGCAGACTGGGCCTGGGGACCACATTGCAGTCTGGGGATGGTGAACACACTGCAGACTGTGCCTGGGGACCACAATGCAGATTGGGCCAGAGGACTACACAGCAGACTGGGCCCAGGGACTGCACTGCAGACTGGGCCTGGGGACTGCACTGCAGACTGGACCAGGGGAACACTCTGCAGACTGTGCCCAGGGATCACACTGCAGAGTGGGCCAGGGGACCTCACCGCAGACTGGTCCCAGCAACAACAATGCAGACTGTGCCCAGAGATCATACAGCAGACTGGGCCCAGAGAACACAATGCAGGATGCGCCCAGGGACCACACTGCAGAATGGGCCTGGGGACCACATTGGAGACCATGCACCTGGACAACACTGCAGACTGAGAGCAGAGACCACAGAGGAGGCTGGGCCCAGAGAACACAATGCAAGATGGGACCGGGGACCACTCTGCAGACTGGGCCCAGAGACCACACAGCAGACTGGGCCCAGAGAACACAATGCAGGATGGGCCCGGGGACTACACTGCAGCCTGGGCACGGCCACCACAATGCAGACTGGAACCGGCCACCTCACTGCAGTTTGGTCCTGGGGACCACATTGCAGACAGGGCCCGGAGACCATGCTGCAGACAGGGGATGGCCAACACGCTGCAGACCAGACCCGGGGACCACAATAAAGACTGGGCCCGGGGACCACACTTCACACTAGGCCAGGGACCACACAGCAGGCTGGGCCTGGGGACCACAATGCAAATTGATCCCCGAGACTACACCGCAGACGGAACCCAGCTACCACAGACTAGACCTGGGGACGATAAAGTCACCTGGGCCCGGGGACAAAATGCAGACCTGGTCCAGGGACAACACTGCAGATTGGGCCCTGAGACTACGCTGCAGATTTTGCCCCGTGCCCACACTGCTGACTGGGCCCGGGGACAACACTGCTGACTGGACCCGGGGACTGCACTGAAGACTGAGTCCAGAGACCACACTGTGGACTGGGCCTTGACACCACACAGCAGATGGGGCCTGGGGACCACTTTTCACACTCGGCTGGGGACCACACTGCAGACTGGGCCCGGGGACAATAAAGTCACCTGGGCCTGGGGACAAAGTGCAGACCTGGCCCGGGAACCACACTGCAGATTGGGCCCTGAGACCACACTGCAGACAGGGCCTGGGGACTACACTGCAGACTGGGTATGGGGACAGCAATGCAGAATAGTCATGGCCACCACACTGCCACAGTCCCCTGGGACCACACTGCAGTCTAGGCCCGGGGACCACACAGCAGACTGGTCGCAGAGACAACAATGCAGACTGGGCCCGGACACCACACTACAGACTGGGCCCAATGACCACACTGTAGAATCGAACCAGGGAACATACTGCGCACTGGTACAGGGCACCATAATGCAGACTGGGCCCATGGACCACACTGCAGACTGGTCCCAGAGACAACAATGCAGACTGGGCCAGGGGACCACACTGCAGACTGGGCCCAATGACCACATTGTAGCATCGAACCAGGGAACACACTGCAGACTGGTACAGGGCACCATAATGCAGACTGGGCCCAGGGACCACACAGCAGAGTGGGCCCCGGCTACCACACTGCAGACTAGGACCGGGGTCCACACTGCAGACTAGGACCGGGGACTGC
The DNA here is from genome assembly GCA_026770705.1 of Isurus oxyrinchus. Classification (NCBI taxonomy): domain Eukaryota; kingdom Metazoa; phylum Chordata; class Chondrichthyes; order Lamniformes; family Lamnidae; genus Isurus; species Isurus oxyrinchus. The sequence goes on along the minus strand of JANJGN010000020.1, from coordinate 74,549,572 downwards.
ACTGCAAACTGGACCCGGGGATCACACTGCAGTCTGGGCCCGGGGATTGCACTGCAGACTGGACCCGGGGAACACTCTGCAGACTGTGCCCAGGGATCACACTGCAGAGTGGGCCAGGGGACCTCACTGCAGACTGGTCCCAGCGACAACAATGCAGACTGTGCCCAGTGATCATACAGCAGACTGGGCCCAGAGAATACAATGCAGGATGCGCCCAGGGACCACACTGCAGAATGGGCCTTGGGACCACATTGGAGACCATGCACCTGGACCACACTGCAGACTGAGAGCAGAGACCACAGAGGAGGCTGGGTCCAGAGAACACAATGCAAGATGGGCCCGGGGACCACACTGCAGCCTGGGCACGGCCACCACAATACAGACTGGAACCGGCCACATCACTGCAGTTTGGTCCCGGGGACCACGCTGCAGACAGGGGATGGCCAACATGCTGCAGACCAAGCCTGGGGACCACAATAAAGACTGGGCCCAGGGTACACACTGCCGACTGGGCCCGGGGACCACAATGTAAACTGGTCTCGGAGTCTACACCGCAGAGGGAACCCAGCTATCACACTGCAGACTAGACCCGGGGACGATAAAGTCACCTGGGTCCAGGAGCAAAATGCAGACCTGGCCTGGGAACCACACTGCAGACTGGGCCTGCGGACCACATTCCAGACTGGGCCTGGGGACCACACTGCAGACTGGGCCCAGAGTCCACACTTCAGACTCGGTACGGCGACAAAACTGCAGACTGGTCCCAGAGGCAACACTGCAGACTGGGCCCGGATACCTGACTGCAGAGAAATGTGGACTGGGCACGGACACCACACTGCAGACTCTGTCCAGAAACCACACTGAGGACTGGGCCTGGACACCACACTGCAGACGGGGCTCAGACACCACACTGCAGTCTGCGCTTGGACACCACACTGCAGACTCTGTCCAGAAACCACACTGAGGACTGGGCCTGGACACCACACTGCAGACTGTGCTCAGAGACCACACTGCAGACTGGGCTCAGAGATCACACTGCAGACTGGGCTCGAGGACAACATTGCAGACTGGGCCTGGAGACGACACTGCACACTGGTCCCAGAGACCACACTAGAGACAGTGCGCGGTGACCACACTGCAGACTAGGCCGGGGGAACAAACTGCAGACTGTGCCCGGGGACCACACTGTAGGCTGGGCCTGGGGACCACATTGCACTCTGGGGAGGGTGAACACACTGCAGACCGTGCCTGGGGACCACAATGCAGACTGGGCCAGGGGACTACACTGCAGACTGGGTACGCGGACAGCAATGCAGAATAGTCACGGCCACCACACTGCCACAGTCCCCTGGGACCAGACTGCAGTCTAGGCCCAGGGACCACACTGCAGACTGGTCTCAGAGACAACAATGCAGACTGGGCCTGGACACCACACTAAAGACTGGGACCAGTGACCACACTGTAGAATCGAACCAGGGAACACACTACACACTGGTACAGGGCACCATAATGCTGATTGGGCCGGGGACCACACTGCAGACTGGGACCGGGGATCACACTGCAGACTAGGACCGGGGACCGCACTGCAGACTGAGAGCAGAGACCACAGAGGAGGCTGGGCCCAGAGAACACAATGCAGGATGGGCCTGGGGACCACACTGCAGCCTGGGCACGGCCACCACAATGCAGACTGGAACCGGCCACCTCACTGCAGTTTGGTCCAGGGGACCACATTGCAGACTGGGCCCGGAGACCACACTGCAGACAGGGGATGACCAACATGCTGCAGACCAAGCCCCGGGGACCACAATAAAGACTGGGCCCGGGGACCACAATGCAAACTGATCCCGGAGACTACATCGCAGATGGGACCCAGCTACCACACTGCAGACTAGACCCGGGGACAATACTGCCACCTGGGCCTGGGGACAAAATGCAGACCTGGCCTGGGGAGCACACTGCAGACTGGGCCTGGGACTACATTGCAGACTGGGCCCTGAGACCACACTGCAGACTGGGCTTGGGGACCACATTGCAGACTGGGTACCTGGACCACAGTGCAGACTGAGACCAGAGAGCACACTGCAGACATGGCCCAGAGGCCACACTGCAGACTGGGACACGGGACCTCAACGCAGACTGGGCCCAGAGACAACAATGCAGAATGGGCCTGGGGACCACATTGCAGACTGGGTACCTGGACCACACTGCAGACTGAGACCAGAGACCACACAGCAGTCTGGGCCCAGAGAACACAATGCAGGATGGGCCCGGGGACCACACTGCAGACTGGGCCCGGAGACCACACAGCAGACTGGGCCCGGGGACCACACTGCAGACTGGGCCCGGGGACCACACTGCAGACTGGGCCCAGAGAACACAATGCAGCCTGGGCACGGCCACCACAACGCAGACTGGAACAGACCTCCTCACTGCAGTTTGGTCCTGGGGACCACATTGCAGACAGGGCCCGGGGAGCACATTGCAAAATGGCCCGGGGACCATGCTGCAGAATGGGCCCGGGGACCACACTTCAGACTGGGCCCAGAGACCACACTGCAGACTGGGCCCGGAGACCATGCTGCAGACTGGGCACGGAGACCATGCTGCAGACTGGGCCTGGGGACCGCACAGCAGACTGCATCCAGAAAACACACTGCAGACTGGGCCCAGCTATCACACTGCAGACTGGGCCCAGCCACCACCCAGGAGACTGGGCCCCACTACCACACTGCAGACTGGGCGCAGGGACCGCACAGCAGATTGCATCCAGAAAACACACTGCAGACTGGGCACAGATATCACACTGCAGACTGGGCCCAGCCACCACCCAGGAGACTGGGCCCCACCACTACACTGCAGGGAGGGCCCAGTCAACACACTGCAGACTGTGTTCGGGGTCCTCTCTGCCGTCAGGGCCCCGGGACCACAATGCAGACTGGGCCCGGTGTCAACACTGCAGACTGGTCTCAAGTACCACACTGCAGACCTGGCCTGGGAACGACACTGCTATCTGGACCCGGGGAACACTCTGCAGACCAGACACGGGGACCACAATAAAGACTGGGCCTGGGGACCAGACTGCAGACTGGGTCTGGGGACCACAATGCAGATGGGGGCTTGGGACTACAATGCAGACTGGGCCTGGGGAACACGCTGCAGATGCGGCCCAGGGAACAAACTGCAGGTTGGGACCGGCCAACAAAATGCGGACTGGGCCAGGTACCACGCTGAAGTGTGAGCCAAGAGTCCACACTGCAGACAGGGCCCAGGGCCCACACTGCAGTCTGGGACTGGGGACCACAATGCACAATAGTCATGGCCAGCACACTGCAGACTGGTCCCAGAGACAACACTGCAGTCTGGGCCCAGAGACCGCGCTGCAGACTGGTCCCAGAGACAACACTGCAGTCTGGGCCCGGATACCACACTGCAGTGACCACACTGTGGACTGGGCACGGACACCACACTGCAGACGGGGCTCAGACACCAAACTGCTGTCTGCGCCGGGACACCACACTGCAAACTCTGTCCCGAGACCACACTGAGGATTGGGCCTGGACACCACACTGCAGACTAGGCCCGGGGAACACACTGCAGACTGTGCCTGGGGACCACACTGCAGACTGGGCCAGGGGACTAAACTGTGGACTGGGCACAGGGACCACACTGCAGACTGGGCCCGGGGACTAAACTGTGGACTGGCATGGCGACCACACTGCAGACTGGGCCCGGGGACTAGACTGCAGACTAGAGACGGGGAACACTCTGCAGACTGGGCCCAGGGAGCACACTGCAGACTGGGCCTGGGCACCACACTGCAGACTGGGCCTGTGGACCACATTGCAGACTGGGCCTGGGGGCCACACTGCAGACTGGGCCTGGGAACCACAATACAGACTGGACCCAGAGACCACACTGCAGAATGGGTCCAGAGACAACACTGCAGACTGGGCCCAGCCACCACCCAGGAGACTGGGCCCCACCACCACACTGCAGACAGGGCCCTGTCACCACACTGCAGACTGGGTTCGGGGACCTCTCTACCGTCAGGGTCCTGGGACCACACTTCAGACTGTGCGCGGAGGCCAGAAAGCATACTGAGCTTGGGGACCACAATGCAGACTGGGCCCAGTGACTACACTGCAGACTGGTCTCATGTACCACACTGCAGACTAGGCCAGGGAACGACACAGTCGACTGGGCCCAGGGTCCAAAATGCAGAACTGGCCTGGGGACCAAACTGCAGACTCGGCCTGGGGATCACATTGTAGACTGGGCCCAGGGTACACACTGTAGACTGGGCACGGGGATGACACTGTTGACTGGGCCCGGGGACCACAGTACAGACTGGCCCAGGGATCACATTGCTTTCTGGGCCCTGGGTCCATGCTGCAGATGGGGCCCTTGGTCTACACTGCAGTTTGGACCTGGGGACCAGACTGCAGACTGGGCCCGGGGACCACACTGCAGACTGGGCCCACAGAACACACTGCAGTCTGGGCCTGGGGACAACACTGCGGACTGGGCACTTGGACCATACTGCAGACTGAGAACAGAGAGCACACAGCAGACTGGGCCCAGGATGGGCATTGCAGACTGTACCTGCAGACCACAGTGCCGATTGGGTCCAGAGACCAGACTGTGGATTGGGGTTGGTCAACACACTGCAGACCAGGCTCAGAGATCAGACTGTAGGCTGGGCCCTGGGACCACAATAAAGACTGTGCCCGGGGACCACACTGCAGACAGGGCCACTCTCCACACTACAGACTGGGTTTGGGGTTCTCTGCTATCAGGGCCCGGGTTCCACATTGCAGACTGGGCCCGGGTACCACACTTCAGACTGTTGCCCAGGGACCACACTGCAGCCTGGGTATGCGGTATATAACGCAGTCTGGATCGGGGACCACACTGCAGACTGTATCAGGGACCATGCTATAAACTGTGCCCGGGTACCACACTTCAGACTGTTGCCCAGGGACCACACTGCAGACTGGGCCCAGGACCACACTGCTGCCTGGGTATGCGGTATATAACGCAGTCTGGGTCGGGGATCACACTGCAGACTGCGTCGGGGACCACGCTACAAACTGGGCCCGGGGACCACACTGCAGACTGCGTCGGGGACCACGCTACAAACTGGGCCCGGGGACCACACTGCAGACTGGGCCCGGGGACCACGCTACAAACTGGGCCCGGGGACCACACTGCAGACTGCGTCGGGGACCACGCTACAAACTGGGCCCGGGGACCACACTGCAGACTGCGTCGGGGACCACGCTACACACTGGGCCCAGGGACCACACTGCAGACTGTGCCCGGCGATGACACAGCCGACTGGGCCTGGGGTCCAAAATGTAGACTGGGACGGGGACCAAACTGCAGACTGGGCCCAGAGCCTACATTGCAGTCTGGACCCAGAGACCATGCTGCAGACTGGGCCCAGGGACCACACTGCTGCCTGGGTATGCGGTATATAGCGCAGTCTGGGTCGGGGACCACACTGCAGACTGTGTCGGGGACCACGCTACAAACTGGGCACGGGGACCACACTGCAGACTGCGTCGGGGACCACGCTACAAACTGGGCACGGGGACCACACTGCAGACTGGGCCCGGGGACCACGCTACAAACTGGGCCCGGGGACCACACTGCAGACTGCGTCGGGGACCACGCTACAAACTGGGCCCGGGGACCACACTGCAGACTGCGTCGGGGACCACGCTACACACTGGGCCCAGGGACCACACTGCAGACTGTGCCCGGCGATGACACAGCCGACTGGGCCTGGGGTCCAAAATGTAGACTGGGACGGGGACCAAACTGCAGACTGGGCCCAGAGCCTACATTGCAGTCTGGACCCAGAGACCATGCTGCAGACTGGGCCCAGGGACCACACTGCTGCCTGGGTATGCGGTATATAGCGCAGTCTGGGTCGGGGACCACACTGCAGACTGTGTCGGGGACCACGCTACAAACTGGGCACGGGGACCACACTGCAGACTGCGTCGGGGACCACGCTACAAACTGGGCACGGGGACCACACTGCAGACTGCGTCGGGGACCACGCTACAAACTGGGCCCGGGGACCACACTGCAGACTGCGTCGGGGACCACGCTACAAACTGGGCCCGGGGACCACACTGCAGACTGCGTCGGGGACCACGCTACAAACTGGGCCCGGGGACCACACTGCAGACTGCGTCGGGGACCACGCTACAAACTGGGCCCGGGGACCACACTGCAGACTGGGCCCGGGGACCACGCTACAAACTGGGCCCGGGGACCACACTGCAGACTGCGTCGGGGACCACGCTACAAACTGGGCCCGGGGACCACACTGCAGACTGCGTCGGGGACCACGCTACACACTGGGCCCAGGGACCACACTGCAGACTGTGCCCGGCGATGACACAGCCGACTGGGCCTGGGGTCCAAAATGTAGACTGGGACGGGGACCAAACTGCAGACTGGGCCCAGAGCCTACATTGCAGTCTGGACCCAGAGACCATGCTGCAGACTGGGCCCAGGGACCACACTGCTGCCTGGGTATGCGGTATATAGCGCAGTCTGGGTCGGGGACCACACTGCAGACTGTGTCGGGGACCACGCTACAAACTGGGCACGGGGACCACACTGCAGACTGCGTCGGGGACCACGCTACAAACTGGGCACGGGGACCACACTGCAGACTGCGTCGGGGACCACGCTACAAACTGGGCACGGGGACCACACTGCAGACTGCGTCGGGGACCACGCTACAAACTGGGCCCGGGGACCACACTGCAGACTGCGTCGGGGACCACGCTACAAACTGGGCCCGGGGACCACACTGCAGACTGCGTCGGGGACCACGCTACAAACTGGGCCCGGGGACCACACTGCAGACTGCGTCGGGGACCACGCTACACACTGGGCCCAGGGACCACACTGCAGACTGTGCCCGGCGATGACACAGCCGACTGGGCCTGGGGTCCAAAATGTAGACTGGGACGGGGACCAAACTGCAGACTGGGCCCAGAGCCTACACTGCAGTCTGGACCCAGAGACCATGCTGCAGACTGGGCCCAGGGACCACACTGCTGCCTGGGTATGCGGTATATAACGCAGTCTGGGTCGGGACCACACTGCAGACTGCGTCGGGGACCATGCTACAAACTGGGCCCGGAGACCACGTTGTAGAATCGAACCGTGGACCACACTGCAGACTGGGACAGGGGACCACAATACCGACTGGGCCCGGGGACCACACTGCAGACAGGGCCTGATCACCGTACTGCAGACTGGACCTGGGGACCACAATATAGACTGGGCCTGGTGTCTACACTGCAGTCTGAGTCCAGACACCACCCTGCAGACCAAGCCCCGACACCACACTGCCGACTGGGTCCAGAGACCACAGCGAGAACTGGGCCTGGACACCACACTGCAGATTGGGCCAAAGACCACACTGCAGACTGGGCATAGAGACCACACTGCAGACTGTGCCCGGGGTCCACACTGCAGAGTGGGCACCGAAACCACACTGCAGACTGGGCTCAGAGACCACACTGCAGACAGAGCCCAGGATCCACACTGCAGACTGGGCCCAGAGACCATACTGCAGAGAGGGCCCAGTGACCATAATACAGACTGGTCTCAGAGACTGAACTGCAGACTGGGCCCAGAGACCATACTGCAGGGAGGGCCCGGTGACCATAATACAGACTGGTCTCAGAGACTGAACTGCGGACTGGGACCAGGGATCACGCTGCAGACTGGGCCTGGGGACCATACTGCAGACTAGGTCCGGCTAACACACTGCAGTCTGGGCCCAGCAAGTTCACTGTAGTCTGGGCCCGGGGATGATACTACTGACTGGGCCCAGGGACGATACTGCATACTGGGGCTGGCCAGCTAACTGCAGACTGGACCCGGCTATCACACTGAAGATTGGGCCCGGATTCCACACTGCGGACTGCGCCCAGAAACCACACTGCAGACTTGGCCCGACCACCACTCTGCAGACTAAGCCCAGACACCACTCTGCATACTGGGTCCGGGGACTACACTGCAGACTGGGCCTGGGGACCACACTGCAGACACTGCCTGGGGATTACACTGCAGACAAGGCCTGATGACCACACTGCAGTCTGAGCTGAGGGACCACACTGCAGATTCAGCCCTGGGACCACACTGCAGAATGGGCCTGGGGACAACGCTGAAGACTGGGCCCGATGACCACACTGCGGACTGCGCCCAGAAACCACACTGCAGACTTGGCCCGACCACCACACTGCAGGCTGTGCTCGGACCCCACACTGCAGGCAGTGCCCGAGGAGCACACCGCAGACTGGGCCTGGGGACCACACTGCAGACTGGGCCCGGCCACCTCACTGCAGACTGGGCTAGGGGACCACACTGCAGGCAGGGCCCCGACACCACAATGCCGACTGGGTCCAGAGACTACACCATGGAACCACTCTGTAGTCTGGGCCTAGCTATTTCACTGCAGTCTGCGCCCGGCTATTTCACTGCAGACTGGGCTCGGTGACCACACTGCAGACTGGGCTCTACTACCACACTGCAGACTAGTCCCAGCTATCACACTGCAGACTGGGTATGAGCACAACACTAGAGACTGGGTCTGCAGACTGGGCCTGGGGACCACAATGTGACTGGGCCCAGGAATAAAACTGCAAACTCGGCCCGGGGACAACACTGCAGACTGGGCCTGGGGATCACACGGCAGACTGTGCCGGGGAATACACTGCGGACTCGGCCCAGAGACCACACAGCAGACTGCACCTGGGGTTCACACTGCAGATTGGGCCCAGACTCCACACAGCAGACTGGGCCCAGAGACAAAACGCAGACTGAGCCCGGGGACCATAACGCAGACTAGGCCCTGGGACCATACCGCAGACTGGGCCCGTGGACCACACTGCAGACCAGACCAGGGGACCACAATGCCGACAGGGCCCAGGGACCACACTGCAGACCAGACCAGGGGACCACAATGCCGACTGGGCCCAGGGACCACACTGCAGACACTACCCAGCCACTACAATGCAGACTGGGTCCGGGGACCACGCTGAAGACTGAGTCCAGAGACCACACTGCCTTTTGAGCCCGGGGACCATACTGCAGACTAGGCCCGGGGACCAGACTGCAGACTAGGCCCGGCGACCAGACTGCAGTCTGGTCCCGGGGACACACTGAACACCGGGCCCAAAGACCACTCTGCAGACTGCGTCTGGATAACACAATGCAGACTGGACCCGGCTATCACACTACAGACTGGGCCCGGCTATCGCAGTGCAGACTGGGCCAAGCCACCACCTAGGAGACTGGGCCCCACCACCACACTGCAGACAGGGCCCAGACACCACACTGCAGACTGGTCCCAGAGACCACACCGCAGACAGATCCCGTGGACCACACTGCAGACCAGACCAGGGAACCACAATGTCGACTGGGCCCAGGGATGACACTGCATACTGGGCCCGGCCACCACAACGCAGACTCGGCCCGGAGACCACGCTGCAGACTGGGCCCGGGGACCACACTAAAGACTGAGCCCAGGGACCACACTGCAGACTGAGTCCAGGGACCACACTGCAGACTGGGTCTGGACAACACAATGCTAACTAGACCCGGCTATCACACTGCAGACTGGGCCCAGAGACAAAATGCAGACTGGGTCCGGGGACCACGCTCCAGACTGGGCTCGGGGACCATACTGCAGACTGAGCCCGGATATCACACTGAAGACTGGGCACGGTGAACACATTGCAGACTAGGCCTGGGGACCAAACTACAGATTAGGCTCAGGGACCATACTGCAGACTAGGCCCGGGGACCATACTGCAGACTAGGCCCGGGGACCATACTGCAGACTGGTCACGGGGTCACACTGCAGAATGAGCCCGGGGCCACACTGAAGACTTGGCCAAGGGACCACACTGCAGACTGATCGCTGAGATTACACTGCAGACTGGGCCCAGAGACAAAACTGCACACTCGGCACTGATACCACACTGCAGACTGGGCCCGAAGACCACACTGCAGACTGGTCCAGGCAATCACACTGCAGACTGGGCCCATTGACCACACTGCAGACTGGGCCCGGGGACCACACTACAGACTGGGCCCGGCAATCACACTGCAGACTGGGCCCAGCAATCACACTGCAGACTGGGCCCAGCTATCACACTGCAGACTGGGCCCAGCAATCACACTGCACACTGGGCCCGGATATCACACTGCAGACTGGGCCCGGCTATCACACTTCAGACTGGGCCTGGGGACAACACTGCAGACATTGACCTGGAACTACACTGCAGACTGGGCCCAGAGACAAAACGCAGACTGAGCCCAGAGACCACGCTCCAGACTAGGCCCTGGGACCATACTGCACACTGGGCCCGTGGACCACACTGCAGACCAGACCATTGGATCACAATGCCGACTGGGCCCAGGGACCACACTACAGACTGGGCCCCGGAAACCACAATGCAGACTGGACATGGAGACCACGCTGCAGACTGGGCCCGGGGTCCGCACTAAAGACTGAGTCCAGAGACCACACTGTGGACTGGGAACCGACACCACACTGCAGACAGGGCCCAGAGACCACACTGCAGACCGGGCCCAGAGACCACACTGCAGACCGGGTCCAGAGACCACACTGCAGACCGGGCCCAGAGACCACACTGCAGACTGAGCCCAAAGACCACACTGCAGACTTCGTCTGGACAACACAATGCAGACTGGACCCGGCTGTCACACTGCAGACTGGGCCCAGAGACAAAACGCAGACTGGGCCCGGGGACCACGCTCCAGACTGGGCTCAGAGACCATACTGCAGACTGGGCCCGGCCACCATACTGCAGACTGAGTCCGGAAATCACACTGAAGATTGGGCACAGTGACCACATTGCAGACTAGGCCTGGGGACCATACTACAGGCAGGCCCGTGGACCATACTGCAGACTAGGCCCGGAGACCATACTGTAGACTAGGCCCGGGGACCAGACTGCAGACTAGGCCCGGGGACCATACTGCAGACTAGGCCCGGGGACCATACTGCAGACTGTTCCCGGGGCCACATTGCAGAATGAGCCTGAGGTCCAAACTGCAGACAGAGCCCATTGACCACACTGAACACTGGGCCCAAAGACCACACTACAGACTGCATCTGGACAACACAATGCAGACTGGACCCGGCTATCACCTTGCAGACTGGGCCCGGCTATCACGGTGCAGACTGGGCCAAGCCACCACTTCGGAGATTGGGTCCCACTACCACACTGCAGACAGGGCCCAGGGACCACACTGCTGACTTGGCCCTACTACCACACTGCAGACTGGGCCCGGCTATCACACTGCCGACTGGATCCGGGGACCACACTGCAGACTGGGCCCCGGGAGTGCTCTGCAGACTAGCCCGGAGACCAGACTGCAGTCTGAGCCCAGAGACCCCACCGTGGACTGGGCCCAGACACCATACTGCAGACTGGGCACAGAGACCACACTGCACACTGGGCCCGGGGACTACACTGCAGATTGCGCCCTGACACCACACTGCATTTTGGGCCCAGAGACCACACTGCTGACTGGGCTTGGCGACCATACTGCATGCAGGGCCCGGTCATCACAATGCAGACGGGGTTCGGGGAGCATTCTGCAATCTGGGCATGGGGACCACACTGCAGACTGTGCCGGGGAATACACTGCGGACAGCCCGGAGACCGCACAGCAGACTGCACCTGGGGTCCACACTGCAGATTGGGCCCAGAGACAAAACACAGTCTGGGCCTGGGGACCACACTGCAGACCAGACCAGGGGACCACAATGCCGACTGGGCCCAGGGACCACACTGCAGACTCGGCCCAGAGACCACGCTGCAGAATGGGCCCAGGGACCGCACTAAAGACTGAGCTCAGAGACCACACTGTGGACTGGGAATGGACACCACACTGCAGTCTGAGTCCAAAGACCACACTGCAGACTGCGTCTGGACAACACAATGCAGACTGGAGCCAGCTATCACATTGCAGACTGGGCCAGGCTACCACACTGCAGACTGGGCCCATAGACCAAGCTGCAGACTGGGCCAGAGACCACATTGCAGACAGGGCCCGGGGACCACACAGCAGACTGGGCACGGCCACCACACTGCAGACTGGGCCTGGCAATCACACTACAGACTGGGCCCGGCAATCACACTGCAGACTGGGCCCAGCTACCACACTGCATTCTGGGCCCGGCTATCACACTGCAGACTGGGCCTGGGGACAACACTGCAGACATTGCCCTGGTACTACACTGCAGACTGGGCCCAGACACCACTCTGCCGAAGGGGCCCGCGGACCACACTGAAAATTGTCCTGGGGGCCTTACTGCACATTGGGAGCAGGGTCCACAATGTAGTCTGAGCCGAGAGACCACACTGCAGACTGGGCCCTGGGACCACACTGCAGACTGGGCCCTGGGGATGACACAGCCGAATGGGCCTGGGGTCCAAAATGCACACTGGGCCCAGAGTCCACACTGCAGACTGGGCCCAGGGACCACACTGTAGACTGAGCCCAAAGACCACACTGCAGACTGCGTCTGGACAACACAATGCAGACTGGGCCCGGCTATCACAGTGCAGACTGTGCCAAGCCACCACCTAGGAGACTGGGCCCCACCACCACACTGCAGACAAAGCCTGGGTACCACACTGCAGACTGGGCCTGGGGACCACACTGCAGGCAGGGCTCAGTCACCAGACTGCAGACTGGGCCATGAGACCACATTGCAGGCAGGGCTCGGTCACCAGACTGCAGACTGGGTTCGGTGACCACACTGCACTCAGTGCCTGGGAACCACACTACAGACAAGGCCTGGGGACCACACTGCAGAATGGGCCTGGGGACCATGCTGCAGATTGGGACCAGTCACCACACCGTGGATTGGGCCCAACACCACTCTACAGACTAGGTCCAGAAACCACACTGCAGACTGAGACTGGGGACCACACCTTAGACTGGGCCCGGACTCCATGCTGCAGATGGGACCCGGGGACCACAGTGCATACTGGGCTCTGAAACCAGTCTGCAGACTGAGTCCAGCTATTTCACTGCAGTCTGGGCCCGGCTATTTCACTGCAGACCGGGCCCGGGAACCACACTGCAGACTGGGACCGGCTATCACACTGCAGTCTAGGCCCAGCTATTTCCCTGCAGACTGGGCCCATGACCATACTGCAGACTGGGCCCGTGACCACACTGCAGACTGGGCCCATGACCACACTGCAGACTGGGCCCGTGACCACACTGCAGACTGGGTCCAGGGACCACACTGCAGACAGGGCCCAGGGACCACATTCCAGACTGGGTCTGGACAACAAAATGCAGACTGGACCTGGCTATCACACTGCAGACTGGGCCCAGAGACAAAACGCAGACTGGGCCCGGAGACCAGGCTCCAGACTGGGCCTGGGGACCACACTGCAGTCTGGGCCCGGGGACCACACTGCAGACTGAACCTGGGGACCACACTGCAGACTGGGCCCATGACCAGACTGCAGACTGGGCCTGGGGACCACACTGCAGACTGGGCCTGGGGACCACACTGCAGACTTGGCCTGGGGACCACACTGCAGACTGGGCCCGGGGACCACACTGCAGACTGGGGCCGGCCACCTCACTGCAGACTGGGCCTGGCTATCACACTGCAGTCTAGGCCCAGCTATTTCCCTGCAGACTGCGCCCATGACCACACTGCAGACTGAGCCTGTGGACCACACTGCAGACTGGGCCTGGCTATCACACGCAAGACTGGGCTCGGTGACCACACTGCAGACTGAGCCCGACCACCGTACTGGAGACAATGGCTTCAGAACCACACTGCTTGCTGGGCCTGGGGACCACACTGCAGACTAGGCCCAGCCACCAAACTGCAGACTGGGCTCGGATCCACACTGCAGACTGGGCCCAGGGACGACACTGACGACTGGGCCCAGGGACCACCCGGCAGACTTGTCCGGACCACCGCACTGCAGACTGGGCCCAGAGACCACATTGTAGAATTGAACTGGGACCACACTGCAGACTAGGCCCAGCCACCAAACTGCAGACTGGGCCCGGGGACCACACTGCAGACCAGACCAGGGGACCACAATACCGACTTGTCCCGGGGACCACACTGCAGACTGGGCCTGGCCACCACAATGCAGACTGGGCCCGAAGACCACGCTGCAGAATGGGCCCGGAGACCACACTGAAGACTGAGTCCAGAGACCACACTGTGGAATGGGAACGGACACCACACTCCAGACCGGGCCCAGAGACCACACTTCAGACAGGGCCCGGGGACCACACTGCAGACTGAGCCCAAAGACCACACTGCAGACTGATCCTAGGGACCACACTGCAGACTAGGCCCCGGGACCACAGTGCAGACTGGGTTCAGAGGCCAGACTGCAGACTGGCCCAGTGTCCACACCGCAGACCGCGCACTGAGACCACACCTCAGACCGGCACTGACACCACACTGGAGACTGGGCCTGGACTCCACACTGCATACTGAGCCCGGGGACCATACTGCAGACTAGGCCCGGGGACCATACTGCAGACTAGGCCCGGGGACCAGACTGCAGACTGGTCCCAGGGCCCTACTGCAGAATGAGCCCGGGGTCCAAACTGCAGACCGAGACCTGGGACCACACTGAACACTGGGCCTAAAGACCACACTGCAGACTGCGTCTGGACAACACAATGCAGACTGGACCCGGCTATCACACTTCAGACAGGGCCCGGCTATCACTTTGCAGACTGGGCCCAGCTATTACCGTGCGGACTGGGCCAAGCCACCACCTAGGAGATGGGGCCCAGGGACCACACTGCAGACTGGGCCCAGGGACCACACTGCAGACTGGGCCAGGGACCACACTGCAGACAAAGCCTGGGGACCACACTGCAGACTAGGCCAGGACCACACTGCAGACTGGGCCTAGGGACCACATTGCAGACTAGGCCTGGGGACCGCAGTGCAGACTGGGCACACAGGCCAGACTGCAGTCTGGCCCAGGGTCCACACTGCAGACCGGGCAGTGACACCACACTTCAGACCGGGCACTGACACCACAGTGCAGACTGGGTCCAGATTCCACACTGCAGACCGGGCTCGGACACCACACCGCAGACTGGTCCCAGAGACCACACCATAGACAGATCCCGGGGACCACACTGCAGAGTTGGCCCAACTACCACACTGCAGACTGGGCCCGGCTATCACACTGCAGACTAGTGCCGGCTATCACACTGCAGACTGAGTCCGGGCACCACACTGCAGACCAGACCAGGAGACCACAATGCCGAATGGGCCCAGGGACCACACTGCAGACTGGGCCCGGCCACCACAATGCAGACTGGGCCCGGCTATCACACTGCAGACTGGGCTCGTCTCTCACACTGCAGACTGGGCCCAGAGACAAAACGCAGACTGGGCCTGGGGACCACTCTCCAGACTGGGCTCGGGGACCATACTGCAGACTGTGCCCGGCCACCATACTGCAGACTGAGCCCTGATATCACACTGAAGACTGGGCACAGTGACCACATTGCAGACTAGGCCCGGGGACCATACTGTAGACTGGTCACGGGGCCACTTTGCAGAAGGAGCCCGGGGGCCACACTGAAGACTTGGCCAGAGGACCACACTGCAGACTGATCCCTGAGATTACACTGCAGACTGGGCCCAGAGACAAGATGCAGACTGGGCCCGGGGACCACTATCCAGACTGTGCTCAGGGACCATACTGCAGACTGGGCCTAGATATCACACTGAAGACTGGGCACGGTGACCACGTTGCAGACTAGGCCTGGGGACCAAATTGCAGGTTAGGCCCAGGGACCACGCTCCAGACTGGGCTTGGGGACCATACTGCAGACTGGGCCCGGCTACCACACTGCAGACTTAGCCCGGATATCACACTGAACACTGGGCACGATGACTACATTGCAGACTAGGCCCGGGGACCATACTGAAGAGTGGTAACGGGACCATACTGCAGACTAGGCCCGGGGACCATACTGGAGACTAGGCCCGGGGACCATACTGAAGAGTGGTAACGGGACCACATTGCAGAATGAGCCCGGGGGCCACACTGAAGACTTGGCCAAGGGACCACACTGCAGACTGATCCCTGAGATTACACTGCAGACTGGGCCCAGAGACAAAACTGCACACTCGGCACTGATACCACACTGCAGACTGGGCCCGGTGACCCCACTGCAGACTGGGCTCGGGGACCATACTGCAGACTGAGCCCGGATACCACACTGAAGACTGGGCACACTGACCACATTGCAGCCTAGGCCTGGGGACCAAACTGCAGATTAGGCCCGGGGACCATGCTCCAGACTGTGCCCGGCTACCACACTGCAGACTGAGCCCGGATACCACACTGAACACTGGGCACGGTGACCACATTGCAGACTAGGCCCTGGGACCACACTGCAGACTAGGCCCAGGGACCATACTGCAGACTGGGCCCAGGGACCACACTGCAGACTGGGCCCGGTGACCCCACTGCAGACTGGGCCCGGGGACCACAGAGCAGACTGGGCCCATAGACCACACTGCAGACTGGGCCCGGGGACCACACTGCAGACTGGGCCCAGCAATCACACTGCAGACTGGGCCCAGCTACCACACTGCAGTCTGGGCCCGGCTACCACACTGCAGACTGGGCCTGGGGGCAACACTGCAGACATTGCCCTGGGACTACACTGCAGACTGGGCCCAGACACCACTCTGCCAAAGGGGCCCACGGACTATACTGAAAAATTGTCCCGGGGGCCTTACTGCACTTTGGGCGCAGGGTCCACGATGCAGTCTGAGCCGAGAGACCACACTGCAGACTGGGCCCTGGGACCACACTGCAAAACTGCCCTGGGGACAATGCTGCAGACTGGGCCCGACTACCCTATTGTAGTCTGGGTAGTCCAGAGACCACACTACAGATTGGGATTGGACACCACACTGCAGACTGGGCCCAGTGACCACACTGCAGACTGGGCCCTTGACCACACTGCAGACTGGGCCTGGGTACCACACTGCAGACTGAGCCTGGGGACCACACTGCAGACTGGGCCCGGAGACCACACTGCAGGCAGGGCTCGGTCACCAGACTGCAGACTGGGTTCGGTGACCACACTGCAGTCAGTGCCTGGGGACTATACTACAGACAAGGCCCGGGGACCACACAGCGGAATGAGTCCAGAAACCTCACTGCAGAATGGGCCCAGGGACCACGCTGCAGATTGGGACCAGTCACCACACCGTGGACTGGACTCGGACACCACACTGCAGACTTGGTCCAGAAACCACACTGCAGACTGAGCCCGGGGACCACACCTTAGACTGGGCCTGGACTCCGCACTGCAGACTGGGCCCAGCCACTACACTGCAGACTGGGCCCGGGGACCACTCTCCAGACTGGGCTCGGGGATCATACTGAAGACTGAGCCCGGATATCACACTGATGACAGGGCACGGTGACCACATTGCAGACTAGGCCTGGGGACCAAACTGTAGATTAGGCCCGGGGACTACGCTCCAGACTGGGCTCGGGGACCACACTGCAGACTGAGCCCGGATATCACACTGAACACTGGGCAAGGTGACCACATTGCAGATTAGGCCCAGGGACCATACTGCAGACTAGGCCTGGGGACCATACTGCAGACTAGGCCAGGGGACCACGCTGCAGACTGATCCCTGAGATTACACTGCAGACTGGGTCCAGAGACAAAACTGCACACTCGGCACTGATACCACACTGCAGACTGGGCCCGGTGACCCCATTGCAGACTGGGCCAGGCAATCACACTGCAGACTGGGCCCATTGACCACACTGCAGACTGGGCCCGGGGACCACGCTGCAGACTGATCCCTGAGATTACACTGCAGACTGGGTCCAGAGACAAAACTGCACACTCGGCACTGATACCACACTGCAGACTGGCCCCAGACACCATTCTGTCGAAAGGGCCCGCAGACCACACTGAAAAATTGTCCTGGGGGCCTTACTGCACTTTGGGCGCAGGGTCCACAATGCAGTCTGAGCTGAGAGACCACACTGCAGACTGGGCCCTGGGACCACACTGCAGAACTGGCCTGGGGACAACGCTGCAGACTGGGCCCAACCACCTCACTGCAGGGTGAGCCCAGAGACCACACTACAGATTGGGATTGGGCACCACACTGCAGACAGAGCCCAGAGACCACACTGCAGACTGGGCCCAACCACCTCACTGCAGACTGGGTCTGTGGACTACACTGCAGACTGGGCCTGGGTACCACAGTGCAGACTGGGCCCAGTGACCACACTGCAGACTGAGCCTGGGGACCACACTGCAGACTGGGCCCAGTGACCACACTGCAGACTGAGCCTGGGGACCACATTGCAGACTGGGCCCAGTGACCACACTGCAGACTGAGCCTGGGGACCACATTGCAGACTGGGCCCAGTGACCACACTGCAGACTGAGCCTGGAGACCACACTGCAGACTGGGCCCGGAGACCACACTGCAGTCAGTGCCTGGGGACTACACTACAGACAAGGCCCGGGGACCACACAGCAGAATGAGTCCAGAAACCTCACTGCAGAATGGGCCCGGGGACCACGCTGCAGATTGGGAACAGTCACCACACCGTGGACTGGGCCCGGACACCACACTGCAGACTAGGTCCAGATACCACACTGCAGACTGAGCCCGGGGACCACACCTTAGACTGGGCCCGGACTCCACACTGCAGACTGGGCCCAGCCACTACACTGCGGACTGGGCCTGGCTTCACACTGCAGACGGGACCCAGGGACCACAGGGCATACTGGGCTCAGAAACCAGTCTGCAGACTGGACCCGGCTATTTCACTGCAGACTGGGCCCGATGACCACAATGCAGACTGGGACCGGCTATCACACTGCAGTCTAGGCCCAGCTATTTCCCTGCAGACTCGGCCCGTGACCACACTGCAGACTGGGCCTGGGGACCACACTGCAGACTGGGCCTGGGGACCACACTGCAGACTGAGCCTGTGGACCACACTGCAGACTGGGCCTGGCTATCACACTGCAGAATGGGCTCGGTGACCACACTGCAGACTGAGCCCGACAACCGTACTGAAGACAATGGCTTCGGAACCACACTGCAGTGTGGGCCTGGGGACCACATTGCAGACTTGGCCCGGCCACCAAACTGCAGACTGGGCTCGGATCCACACTGCAGACTGGGCCCAGGGACCACACTGCTGACTGGGTCCAGAGACCACACCGTGAACTGGGCCCGGACACCACACTGCAGACTGGGCCTGGACAGCACACTGCAGACTGGGCCCAGAGACCACAATGCAGACTGAGCCGGCTCCAAACTTCAGACTTGGCTAGAGGCTAATCTGCAGAATGGTCCCAGGAACCACGTTGCAGACTGTGCCCAGGGAACATGCTGCAGATTGGGCCAGGCCACAACACTGCAGATGGGGCCCAGCTATTTCACTGCAGACTGGGCCCGGGTACAACACTGCAGCCTAGACCCAGGGACGACACTGCAGGCTGTGCCCAGACTCCACACTGCAGACTGGGGACCATACTGCAGATTGGCCCCAACCACCTAATTGTAGACTTGGCCTAGGAACCACACTGCAGTCTGGGTTCTGGGACCACACTGTAGACAAGGATCGGGGAGCACAGAGCAGAATGAGCCCAGAAACCTCACTGCAGACTGGGCCCAGCCACTACACTGCAGACTGGGCCCGGCTATGACACTGCAGTTTGGGCCCAGCTATTTCACTGCAGACTGGGCTCGGTGACCACACTGCAGACTGAGCCCAAGATCATCCTGCAGATTGGGCCCAGGGACTACACTGCAACCTGGGCCTGGGGACCACACTGCAGACTGGGCCCGCGACCATCCTGCAGATTGGGCCCAGGGACTACACTGCAGACTGGGCCTGGGGACTACACTGCATCCTGGGCCTGGGGACTACACTGCAGACTAGGCCCGGGACCACACTGCAGACTGGGCCCGCGACCACATTGCAGTCAGTGCCCGGGGACCACACTGCTGACTGAGCACAGAAACCACACTGCAGTCTGGGATCGGGCACCACACTGCAGACAGAGCCCATGGAAGACACTGCAGACTGGGCCCGACCACCACATTGCAGCCTGGGCCTGGGGTCCACACTGCAGCCTGGGCCCGAGGACCACACCTTAGACTGGGCCCTGACTCCACACTGCAGCCTGGGCCTGGCCACTACACTGCAGACTGGGCTCGGCTATCACACTGCAGTCTGGGTCCGGGGACCTCACCTTAGACTGGGCCTGGAATCCACTCTACAGACTGGGCCTGGCTATCACATGCCAGACTGGGCCCGGTGACCACACTGCAGACTGGGACCGAACACCGTACTGCAGACAGTGTCCAGGGACCACACTGCAGATTGGGCCCGAGGATAATACTGCAGACAAGCCCGGCCACCAAACTGCAGACTGGGCCCGGCCATCACACTGCATACTGGGCCCAGCCACCACACGGCAGACTGGGCCCAGCCACCACACTGCAGACTGGGCCCAGCCATCACACTGCAGACAGGCCCCGAGGTCTACATTGCAGTCTGAGCCCAGAAACTACACAGCAGACTGGGCCCAGAGACTACACTGTAGACAGGGCCCGGGGATCACAATGCAGACTGGGCCCGGGGAGCACACTGCAGACTGGGCCCAGCCATCACACTGCAGGCTGGGACCAGCTTTCACACTGCGGACTGGGCCCGGCTATTTCACTGCAGACTGGGCCCGGGGACCACACTGCAGACTGGGTTCGGGGACCACACTGCAGACTGGGGCCGGGAATGACACTGCAAACTGGGGCTCAACTATCACATTGCAGATTGGGCCTGGACTCCATAGTGCAGGCTGGGCTGGCTATCACACTGCAGACTGGGCCCAGACTCCATACTACAGACTGGGCCCGGGCTCCACACTGCAGCCTGGGCCCGGGGACCACACTGCAGGTTGTGCCTGGACCCCACACTGCAAACAATGCTCGGAGACCTCACTGTAGACTGGGCCTGGGTTCTCACTGCAGACTGGCCCTGGCTATCACACTGCAGACTGGTCCTGGGGACCACAATGCAGACAAGGCCCAGGGACCACACTGCAGTCAGTGCCCGGGTACCACACTGCAGACAAGGCCCAGGGACCACACTGCAGTCAGTGCCCGGGTACCACACTGCAGACAAGGCCCAGGGACCACACTGCAGAATGAGCCCAGAAATCTCACAGCCGACTGGACCCAGGGACCACATTGCAAACTGGGCCCAGGGACCACGCTGCAGACTGTGCCCATGGACCACATTGCAGACTGGGACCAGTCACCACACCGTGGACTGGGCCCGGACACCACACTGCAGACTAGGTCCAGAAACCACACGGCAATCTGGGCCCGGGGACCACACTGCAGACTGGGCTGGACGACCACACTGCAGACTGGGCCCGGGTACAACACTGTAGCCTGGACCCAGGGACGACACTGCCGGCTGTGCCCAGACTCCATACTGCAGACTGTGCCCGGGGATCATACTGCAGAATGGGTCCAACCACCTAATTGTAAATAAAAACAAAAAAACTGCGGATGCTGGAAATCCAAAACAAAAACAGAATTACCTGGAAAAACTCAGCAGGTCTGGCAGCATCGGCGGAGAAGAAAAGAGTTGACCTAATTGTAGACTTGGCCTAGGAGCCACACTGCAGTCTGCGTTCTGGAACCACACTGTAGACTGGGCCCGGGGACCACACTGCAGTCAGTGCCTGGGTACCACACTGCAGACAAGGACCGGGTAGCACACAGCAGAATGAGCCCAGAAACCTCACTGCAGACTGGGCCCAGGGACCACACTGCTGACTGTGCCCGGGGACCACATTGCAGACTGGGACCAGTCACCATACCATGGACTGGGCCTGGACACCACACTGCAGACTAGGTCCAGAAACCACACTGCAGACTTGGCCCGGGGACCACACTACAGACTGGGCCCAGGGACGACACTGCAGGCTGTGCCCGGACTCCACACTGCAGACTGTGCCCAGGAACCATACTGCAGACGGGGCCCAACCACCTCACGGTAATCTGGGCCTAGGAACCACACTGCAGTCTGGGTACTGGGACCACACTGTAGATTGGGCCCAAGGAACACACTGCAGTCAGTGCCCAGGTACCACAGTGCAGACAAGGACTGGGGACCACACAGCAGAATGAGCCCAGAAACCTCACTGCAGACTGGGCCCAGGGACCACATTGCACACTCGGCCTGGGGACCATGCTGCAGACTGGGCCCGGGGACCACACTGCAGGTTGTGCCTGGACCCCACACTGCAAACAATGCTCGGAGACCTCACTGTAGACTGGGCCTGGGTTCTCACTGCAGACTGGCCCTGGCTATCACACTGCGGACTGGGCCCGGCTTCACACTGCAGACGGGACCCGGGGACCACAGTGCATACTGGGCTCAGAAACCAGTCTGCAGACTGGGCCCGGCTATTTCACTGTAGTCTGGGCCCGGTGACCACACTGCAGACTGGGACCGGCTATTTCACTGCAGAATGGGCCCGTGACCATCCTGCAGACTGGGCCTGGGGAACACACTGCAGACTGTGGCCGGCCACCTCACTGCAGACTGCGTCCGGCTATCACATTGCAGACTGGGCCCGGGGACCACACAGCAGACTGGGCCCGGGGACCACACTGCAGACTGGGGCCGGCCACCTCACTGCAGACTGTGCCCAGACACCACATTGCAGACTGGGCCTGGGAACTACACTGCATCCTGGGCCTGGGGACCACACTGTAGACTAGGCCTGGGATCACACTGCTGACTGAGCACAGAAACCACACTGCAGTCTGGGATCGGGCACCACACTGCAGACAGAGCCCATGGAAGGCACTGCAGACTGGGACTGACCACCACACTGCAGCCTGGGCCTGGGGTCCACACTGCAGCCTGGGCCCGAGGACCACACCTTAGACTGGGCCCTGACTCCACACTGCAGCCTGGGCCCGGCCACTACACTGCAGACTGGGCCCAGGGACCACACCTTAGACTGGGCCCAGGGAGCACACCTTAGACTGGGCCCAGGGACCACACTGCAGACTGGGCCCAGGGACCACACTGCAGCCTGGGCCCGAGGACCACACCTTAGACTGGGCCCTGATTCCACACTGCAGCCTGGGCCCGGCCACTATACTGCAGACTGGGCCCAGGAACCACACTGCAGACTGGGCCCAGGGACCACACTGCAGACTGGGCCCAGGGACCACACTGCAGACTGGGCCCGAGGACCACACCTTAGACTGGGCCCTGACTCCACACTGCAGACTGGGCCTGGGGCCCACACTGCAGACTGGGCCCAGGGACAACACTGCAGACTGCGCCCAACTATCGCACTTCAGACTGGGCCCAGGGACTACACTGCATCCTGGGCCTGGGGACCACACTGCTGACTAAGCCCAGAAACCACACTGCAGACTGGGATCGGGCACCATACTGCAGACAGAGCCCACAGACCACACTGCAGAATGGGCCCGACCAGCACACTGCAGACTGGGCCTAAGGTCCACACTGTAGCCTGAGCCCGAGGACCACACCTTAGACTGGGCCCAGACTCCACACTGCAGCCTGGGCCCGGGGACCACACTGCAGACTGGGCCCGGGGACCACACTACAGACTGGGCCCGGGGACCACACTGCAGACTGGGCCCGGGGACCACACTGCAGACTGTGCCCAGCCACCACACTGCAGACTGCAGACTGGGCTCGGGGACCACACCTTAGACTGTGCCCAGCCACCACACTGCAGACTGGCCCCTGGGACCATACTGCAGTCTGGGCATGGGGACCACACTGCAGACTGGGCCCGGGGACCATGCTGCAGACTGGGCCCTGGGACCACACTGCAGACTAGGCCTGGATCCATACTGCAAACATTGCCCGGGGACCACACTGCAGACTGCGCCCAGGGACCACAGTGCAGCCTGGGCTCAGAGACCACTCTGCAGACCGGGCCCATGGACCACACAGCAGACTGGGCCTGGAAACAACACTGCAGACTGGGCCAGGTGTCTACACTGCAGTCTGAGCCCAGAAACCATACTGCAGTCTCGGCCTAGGGAATACACTGCAGACAGGGCCCGGGAAGGATACTGCAGTCTTGGCCCGGCTATCCCACTGCAGACTGGGACCAGCTATCACACTACAGACTGGGCCTGGGGTCCACACTGCAGCCTGGGCCCGGGGTAGACACTGCAGGCTGTGCCCAGACTCCACACTGCAGACAATGCCTGGGGACCTCACTGCAGACTGGACCCGGCCACCTCACTGCAGACTGGGCCCTGGTTCCACAGTACACACTGGGCTCAACTAGCTCACTGCAGACAGGGTCCTGGGGACCACACTGCAGACTGGGCCTGGGAACCACACTGCAGACAGGGCCCGGGGACCACACTGCAGGCTAGGCCC
The DNA here is from genome assembly GCA_026770705.1 of Isurus oxyrinchus. NCBI lineage: Eukaryota > Metazoa > Chordata > Chondrichthyes > Lamniformes > Lamnidae > Isurus > Isurus oxyrinchus. The sequence goes on along the minus strand of JANJGN010000020.1, from coordinate 74,525,012 downwards.
GATTACCTGACTGCAGTCAGCGCCTGTGGATCACACTGCAGACAAGGCCTAGGGACCACACTGCAGACTGGGCCCGGCTATCACACTGCAGACTGGGCCCTGGGTCCACAGTGCAGACTGGGCCCAATCAGCTCCCTGCAGTCTGGTCCTGGGCACCACACTGCAGATTGGGCCTGGGAACCACACTGCAGACTGGGCCCGAGGACCACACTGCAGTCAGTGCCTGGGGACCACACTGCAGACAAGGCCCAGGGACCTCACTGGAAACTGGGCCCAGGGACCACACTGTAGATGGGGCTCAGGAACCACACTGCAGGCTAGACCAGGGGACCACACTGTTGACTGTGCCCGGGGACCACATTGCAGACTGGGACCAGTCACCATACCGTGGATTGGGCCCAGACACCACACTGCAGACTAGGCCCAGAAACCACACTGCAGACTGGGACCAGGGACCACACTGCTGACTTAGCCCAGAGACCACACTGGAGACTGGGCCCGGGGACCACACCTTAGACTGGGCCCGGACTCCACATTGCAGACTGGGCCCGGCCACTACACTGCTAATTGGGCCTGGCTACCACACTGCAGACCAGGCCCGGCCATCACACTGCAGACCGGGCCCGGCTATCACATGCCAGACTGGGTCCGGTGATCAAACTGCAGACTGGGCCCATGACCATCCTGCAGACTGGGCCTGGGGACCACACTGCAGACTGGGCCCGGGGACCACACTGCAGACTGCATCCGGCTATCACACTGCAGACTGGGCCCAGCGACCATACTGCAGACTGGGCCCAACCACCACACTGCAGACTGTGCCCAGACACAACACTGCAGACTGGGCCTGGGGACTACACTGCGTCCTGGGCCTGGGGACCACACTGCAGACTAGGCCTGGGACCACACTGCAGACTGGACCCGCGACCACATTGCAGTCAGTACCCATGGACCACACTGCTGACTGAGCACAGAAACCACACTGCAGTCTGGGATTGGGCACCACACTGCAGACAGAGCCCATGGAAGACACTGCAGACTTGGCCCGACCACCACACTGCAGCCTGGACCTGGGGTCCACACTGCAGCCTGGGCCCGAGGACCACTCCTTAAACTGGGCCCTGACACCACACTGCATCCTGGGCCTGGGGACCACACTGCTGACTAAACCCAGAAACCACACTGCAGACTGGGATCGGGCACCACACTGCAGACAGAACCCACAGACCACACTGCGGACTGGGCCCGACCAGAACACTGCAGACTGGGCCTGTGGTCCACAATGCAGCCTGGGCCCGAGGACCACATCTTAGACTGGGCCCAAATTGTACACTGCAGCCTGGGCCTGGCCATTACACTGCAGACTGGGCTCGGCTATCACACTGTAGACTGGGCCTGGCTATCACATGCCAGACTGGGCCCAGTGACCACACTGCAGATTGGGCCCAACCACCATACTGCAGACTGGGCCCGGGGACCACACTGCAGGTTTTGCCTGGCTTCCACCCTGCAGACTAGGCCCGGGGACCACACTGCAGACTGGGCACGGGGACCACACTGCAGACTAGGCCTGGATCCATACTGCAAACACTGCCCGGGGACCACACTGCAGACTGTACCCAGGGACCACAGTACAGACTGGGCTCAGAAAACACTCTGTAGACCAGGCCCAGGGACCACACAGCAGACTGGGCCTGGGAACAACACAGCAGACTGGGCCCGGGGCCCACACTGCAGACTGGGCCAGGGGTCTACATTGCAGTCTGAGCCCAGAAACCATACTGCAGATTCGGCCCAGAGAGTACACTGCAGTCAGGGCCCGGGGACCACGCTGCAGACTGGGCCCGGGGAGCATACTGCAGACAGGGCCCGGCTATCACACTACAGACTGGGCCCGGATCCTCACTGCAGACAGGGCCCAGCTATCACACTACAGACTGGGCCCGGATCCCCACTGCAGACTGGGCCCTGGGTCCACAGTGCATTCTGGGCCCTGGGTCCACAGTGCAGACTGGGCCCTGGGTCCACAGTGCAGACTGGGCCAAACTAGCTCACTGCAGATAGGGTCCTGGGGACCACACTGCAGTCAAGGCCCAGGGACCACACTGCAGTCAAGGCCCAGGGACCACATTGCAGACTAGGTCCAGAAACCACACTGCCAACTGGTCCCGGGGACCACACTGCTGACTTAGCCCAGGGTCCACACTGCAGCCTGGGCCTGGGGACGACACTTCAGGTGGTGCCCGGACTCCACACGGTAGACAATGCCCGGGGACCTCACTGCAGACTGGGCCCGTGTCCTCACTACAGACTGGGCCCTGGGTCCACAGTGCAGACTGGGCCCAACCAGCTCCCTGCAGTCTGGTCCTAGGGACCACACTGCAGATTGGGCCTGGGAACCACACTGCAGACTGGGCCCGAGGACCACACTGCAGTCAATGCCTGGGGACCACACTGGAAACTGGGCCCAGGGACCACACTGTAGACAGGGCCCGGGGACTACACTGCAGACTAGGCCAGGGGACCACGCTGCAGACTGTGCCCGGGGACCACACTGCAGACTGGGCCCAGAGACCACACTGCAGACTGGGCCCGGGGACCACACTGCAGACTGGGCCCAGAGACCACACTGCAGACTGTGCCCGGGGACCACACTGCAGACTGGGCCCAGAGACCACACTGCAGACTGTGCCCGGGGACCACACTGCAGACTGGGCCCAGAGACCACACTGCAGACTGGGCCCGGGGACCACACTGCAGACTGGGCCCAGAGCCCACACTGCAGACTGGGCCCGGGGACCACACTGCAGACTGGGCCCAGAGACCACACTGCAGACTGTGTCCGGGGACGACACTGCAGACTGGGCCCAGAGACCACACTGCAGACTGGGCCAGGGGACCACACGGCAGACTGGGTCCAGAGACCACACTGCAGACTGTGCCCGGGGGCCACACTGCAGACTGGGCCCAGAGACCACACTGCAGACTGGGCCCTGGGGCCAAACTGCAGACTGGGCCCAGAGACCACACTGCAGATTGGGCCCTGGGGCCACACTGCAGACTGGGCCCAGAGACCACACTGCAGACTGGGCTCTGGGGCCACACTGCAGACTGGGCCCACGGACCACACTGCAGACCGGGCCCAGAGACCACACTGCAGACTGGGCCCGTGGACCACACTGCAGACTGGGCCCAGGGACCACACTGCAGACTGGGCCCGGGGACCACACTGCAGACTGTGCCCGGGGACCACACTGCAGACTGGGCCCAGAGACCACACTGCAGACTGGGCCCGGGGACCACACTGCAGACTGGGCCCAGGGACCACACTGCAGACTGGGCCTGGGGACCACACTGCAGACTGGGCCCAGAGACCACACTGCAGACTGGGCCCAGAGACCACACTGCAGACTGGGCCAGGGGACCACACGGCAGACTGGGCCCAGAGACCACACTGCAGACTGTGCTCGGGGACCATACTGCAGACTGGGTCCAGAGACCACACTGCAGACTGGGCCCAGAGACCACACTGCAGACTGGGCCAGGGGACCACACGGCAGTCTGGGCCCAGAGACCACACTGCAGACTGTGCTCGGGGACCATACTGCAGACTGGGTCCAGAGACCACACTGCAGACTGTGCTCGGGGACCATACTGCAGACTGGGTCCAGAGACCACACTGCAGACTGGGCCCTGGGGCCACACTGCAGACTTTTTCGTGAACTTTTTCAGTGGTGAATTTCAGGTCAATAATGTAATCAGAGAAGTTCGCACTTTCCCACATGACTACAAGAGCTTCTTTTTTTCATTAACGGCATACCGTATCTCTGTGACTGACAGTCCTCCAGATCTGTGATACACTGGTCGGAGACATCCATCCAGTTGTTCCTGGAATAAAACTTTTCTTGGCCTTTGGAAGAAGCATCTGATGGCCTTAGTGGTCGGGTTTGGGTCATGGTGTGCCAGGACATGGGGTGAGAGCAGCGTGTCTTTGCTGTGACTGAAGGCTTGCTCCTAGTGTGCAAACCAGCACCATGGCTGGCCCTTTCTGAGAAGCTGCTGCAGGGCCTGTGTGACCTGCACCAGGTTGTGCAGAAATTTCACCAACTGGTTCACCATGCCCAGGAATCATTGGAGGACTGAAAGAAATGATGGAGTGGGAACTCCCTGACTGTACCCACTCTCGAAGCAAGAGCAGCAACAACTGGAGGAGATGGCCAGAACGGGGATCATCTCCCCCGCCATCAATCAATGGAACGGTGTTCTGAGCTGGTCTCTGTTGTGAAGCCAAACAGGTCCCTTCATATTTATATTTATATCTCGACAAACCAGTAGTGCGGAGGAGATCAAACTGTAGGTTACGTTCATGGATAAGGGAACTTTCAAGTGGAATGGAGTTACACCTTAAACTCCCAGAAAGATCACGTTGGACCCCACAGAGAAAGAAAAGCCGTGCTCATACCACAAAGGGACAGAGTGAACACTCTCCCCAGAAAGAACAGGATAAGCCTATGGTCTTCGAGCAAAGCAGATTGGTGGTTGACAAAGTTCAACTCCAAGGAGCATACAAAGCGAATCAAAGGGAACAGCCAGAAGTCTGCCAGACATGCAGAATACTACGACTCAAATGCCAAATCAACAAAGCTTGCTGAAAGCCTCCAAATGTGACCAGAACGAGATCTGGAAGAATTGGCAAACTTCCAGACCAACAGAATTTATAAAGTCAGAGACTTGAGGAGGGGAGAAGCACAACCGTAATGTAAGTATGTTGGGTAAAGACTTGGGGGAGGTGTAGTATGAGGGTGTTTGGCATAGGATGGGACTGGAGAACAGTACCACCACACTGTGATGTAAAGGGTGACATGACAAGAGACCTGGGTCAGACTAGGAGTATGTAGAGACATGAGTAGAAGTAAGTACTGAGTTAGGCCATTGTTTGGGTTATAACCTGTCCTTCTGTATATAGTTATGAGTCACCAATAAATGGTTAATTAAAAAAAATCACATTCAAGGGGTGTGACTTTCGCTGGCTAGGCCAGCATTTATTGCCCATCCCTAGTTGCCCTTGAGAAGGTGGTGGTGAGCTGCCTCCTTGAGCCGCTGCAGTCCATGTGGTGTAGGTACACCCACAGTGCTGTTAGGGAGGGAGTTCCAGGATTTGGACCCAGCGAGCCTCTGAACCTCTATGTGAGACCTACTGAACAGAGCATATAAAATATAACAAGGCAAAGGTGCTGGAAATAGGAGATGAGCAATGACCTTATGTCGAACATTAAACAACAGAGGTGGTTAAAGACAGGAATGAATTCAGGAAAGAAATAAATAAATCAGTTCGAAGCCAGGAGATAACAAAACTAGTATTGTAGCAAAAGCAAAAATGAGTGTGAAAGGTTTCTATTAATATCTGTTAGGAAGATGGAGACAAAGGAAACAGTGGGAGGCCCTGAATAATCCTGGAGAGATATGCTGATCAATGACAAAGGAATGGAGGAGATCCTTGATAGCTTCCTTTTGCTTGAAAATGGCTCTGCCTTTCTGATGTAGGATTGGAATTTAAGAGGCAAAAGGGGGAATGAAAACAATAGATAATGATAACATCAATAAAGAGGCGATAACCCACCCAAGTACACTAAAAGAAAGGATAGCACCATATCCTAGTGAACATCATAACATAGTATTACACAGACATAACACAGAAACAATTTGCTTGATCCCACATGCCTGTGTTTATCCTCTGCATAAGGGGTACTCCTGATCCAACATGTCCAACCTGTCCCCATATTCTTTATTTCCTTTCTCTTCAACTACTTAAAGGAGGCAGCAAACAAAACAGGTCTGTTATCATAAGGGAATTGCTGGATACTGAACATTATGCAGAGGCACTGGGGAGAGGCAAATGTGGGGATGATTTTTTAAAAGGATCCAAGAGGATAACTCAGGCTGTTATAGACATTGATATAGTTTTAACAATGATTGAAAGGTTCCTGAAAGTCAGAACGATGAATCGTCAAGAGAAAAGTAGTGTGGTAAGAAGAAGTCAGCATGACTTTGGGTCATAGATGTTTTTGACAAATCTGCTGGAGCTCTTTGAGGATTTAATGGCATTAGTTGACAAGGCAAATTTAGCTTGACTATACCAAGATTTCAGCAAAGCTTTTGACAGAGGACCAACTGGTAAGTTGCTTTGCAAGGCATGGAGTAACTGAAATGTTTTTCAAGTGGATAATTAACTAGTTGAGTCAATGAGTGCGATGGTTGCTTATCAAGGGAGCAGCAATGACTTGGAAAGAGGTCATGAACAGGTACCATGTGGACTTGTTCTGGGACAAGTGTCTTTTCAAGGTAGTTCAATGGTTTGGAGGAAGGAACAGATATAAATAAAGCTTTCTCATTGGCTCATCATGCCAAACTAGGAAGGACCAGAAATGGTAGTAAGCAAGCGGCCCGGTTGCAGAGAGATTGGGACAGTTTGGGAGATCCGGTCATAAAGTGGGAGATGTTTAATGGAGAAAGATGCCAAGTCATGAACCTGGGGAAAGAAACAAACCATGGGAACAGCAAGGAAATAAAAGCAGACAACACTGTACACTACAGGGGCAAGATCTCATGGCACTGGTGGATTTATTAATTAAACCATCAGCACATTGTGCAGTCTAAGTGCAAAGGTAGACATGATTCAGTGATGCCTACCTGAAGAGATAGAGCACAAATCATAGGAAGTAATTTATTTAAGAAAAATGCCAATCCACGTCAGCTTCTGATAACTGTATGGGTGGGAGATGGTGAGGGGTTGGGGTGGTGAAAGGCTACAGACAGTCTCATCTGAAACTGATCCCGGGTGTTTTTTTCTCAGTTCCATGTCTTCCCTAGAAGCTGGTGTTAGTAGTCATATGACAAAGATGCTGTGCAAGGTTTCCGCACTGTCACCTCTTGGAATGCTCCAGATCCCTCTCATTTCGCTTCTATCCTTTCACAGTATGGAACCTACCCTGGCCAAAGTCATCAATAATCTCTGTTGTGAGTGTGACTGTGATGCATTATCCCTGCTTATCCATGAGCCAGGCAGCTTACTCCCATCACCTGCCCATCCTAACCTCAAGCCCATTTCTACTGAATCTCCTAACCATGCTTGTGTCACTAAGAGAGTCGATTCCTCCAATGTCCCTCATTTACAGCCACCCAATCTCCAACCTGCATGAACTCTGTTGTGTATTGCACTGAGCAAGACTAACTCATCCACAACTGCTGGCAGCCAGTACTGGGAGGGCAGCAGAGAGGCAGCTCCACAAACTCCAACTTCAAAACCTGAGATGTCCCACACTAACTTTTACTCTTCCTCCAACTCTGCCTCGCTAACCTATTTTGACTCTCTGTCCCCTGTGCATCAAATTTAAAATCCTTAGCATCATTTTCAGGTCCCTCTATAGTCTTGCCCCACTCTGTTATCCCCCCCAATTATGTATCCCCTGCCTCATCTTTTGGTCTATTGTCTCTGGCCCTTTGTGCATTGATGCCTCCTTTTGCCCTCCCATGGGCAGTAAAACCTTAAGCTGCCTTAGCTCCTTCGCCTCTCCTCTTTCTCTTCAGCCTTTAAAATTCTGCTCAAAGGCCATCTTGCCTGAGCTAGCTTTTGGTGAGCTTCTAGTCTGATAGCCATTCCTAATCTAGTTCCAATCATGAAGTGCTAGGGACCTGAAACTCTATTAAAGGCTCTGCATAAATTCAGGTCATGTGATTGATGAGGCCGATGTTCGTTCCTTGCCCTCCTCTTTATATGTGTGGATTGAGGTCTGTGGAACTGTGTCCCAGCAGGAATCAGTGCTTTCAGGAGAGAAGAGGAGAGAACTGTGGTGGGGGGAGGGGCTTCGTGTGCTGGTGGAGGGGGCAATAAATCATTTAAAATGGTGTCACAGACAGCTATGAAACTGTTTGGTCAGCACCTACGTATTGTCAAACTCAACTCTTTGAATTTCGTTTTGGAGAGACAGCAACACTCCTTTAAGTGGGAGACTTCCACATTTTCCAGGTTGCTACTTCTATTGATTTTCTTGACTCCAATTAAAGTCATCTCCTCCCCTGAGTACAGATGTCTCACTGCAGCCTAATCTGCAAAAAAGTACACTTAAAACCAGTCAAGTCACATGTCGATGTGTTGAAAATGGAAAGAAAATGCTTGCAGTATTGACCAGGGAATACATACGTTGGCTTCAGAGCACTTAATCTTTCTTCAGTTAATATCACCCAGTAGTTTAGCCATGTTTTCTGACCCTCATTCCATTGCCTCTTTCCAGATGTGACTGCTCCCTGCTGGATCGAACTGTCAGCCTTCCAGGATTGCCCAGGAGTTGGAGGTTTATCTCTTGGGCACTGCTGCAAGCAGCCCACGAGAAAAATCATAGATACACTAAAGATAGTGCTCTGTGTTAATATTGCTCTGTGTACTTTTGCCGGGATTCCTGGCTGCTGGCATGCATGACCTATCTTCCCTAAATACTTGCCTTTAAACTGGTTTATTAACGCTATGGCCAGAATTTTCCGGCCCCACTGGCATCGGGCATCATGACGGGCGGATGGGGGGGGGGGTGTGGGTGGGAGGGGGGACAATGTGGCGAGAAGGCCAAGAATTAGTTTCACGCCATCACGAAACCAGCTTGTGACTGTCCTCTCCCCCCTGTCAATGGCGGGGCCACATTTCTCACCGCCATACGCCAGGAACATAATTTAAATACCTCAGAATCTCATTATAAGCTTTGCTCAGCTGGATCACCGCCCCCACCCCCCCCCCCCCCACCCCCACTCCATGCTGGCTGATCTGGGCATTCAGCCTGATTGCATGCCGAACTGTTTCACAACTGTACATAAGCAATGTGCATTTGGTGAGCTGCACCTCGCGCGAGACTTCGAGGTTTGTTTGCCTCCCTTGCTTTGGGCAGCTCTCGCAGTCACCATCACCAGGCTTCCTAGGCAGCACCACACCGCTTTTACAGAGGCTCATGGGCAGGCCTCTACTTACCAGAACAGCCGGGAGGCTGGCTTTTCAATGGCTGCAGGGCCAGGGCTTGCTTGGGGGGAGGGGGAGAAGTGGCCTTAGATAAGGGGGTGAGGCTTCAGGGTGAGGGCTGTACTAGGGAAGGGTGGGGGGTGGTGGTGGTAACCCAGGGTGTGTGTGTGTGTGTGGGGCACATATTGATCTGTGCAAGTGGCCTCAAGAGGGTGAGGGCTGAGGAGGCAGTCTCCAGAGGAGATAAGGCCAGATGAAGATGTGAGGGTGTGTGTGAGAGAGCGAGTTGTGATGTCCCTTGCAGTGAGTGAGATGCCAGTGAATGTGTGAGTTTAGAGTGATGAGATGGTTTCCTTACCCTGGCAGCACGGATGAGTTAATTTATCCTCTTTCTGCACTGGATGGCCAACCTCTCGTGTGCAGCATTGGCCCTGACCACCTCTGCCACCGCCTCCCAAGCCAGAGCGGTGAGACTGATGGGCCTTCTGCGGCCAGAGTGGGGGTAGAGGATATCGCGGTGCCCTCCATTGCATTGAGAAGGCATCCCAGGGGTGTGTCACTGAATCGGCGGGCTACACTGTTCTGGGGTTTTGGGGCCATGTCTTCACTTGAGTAGTCCTGGGCTGTGGGCATTGAGAGCTGTGTGCGCAGCTGCAGTTTAAATATGGTGCCCTGTGTGGGGTCACGGTGGGATGGGCAAATCAGAGGCTGCCTGCCAGCGAGATGGTGTGTTTCCTGTGGCTGCGGGAACGGGACGATATGCCACGAAAACCTGCCATAGCCGCCAGCAGGTAAAAATCTGGGACAATCCTGGTTACAGAGTAGATATGTCTCTCCTGAATACGATGAGTTTCACCCTCTTGAGACAGAGTGTCCAGCACATGACTGCTCATGTCACTAACACATCAGTCTCTACAACACTCATTAGCATATCTATTTTATTAACCCACCATACTACACCTCCCCCCACCAAAGTATTCTATCAACTTCTTGACAACAATATGAAGCGATGTTTTAACTATTAACATTGCATTTCTGTAACTCCTTTTTACTGCTACCAATTCTACCTCACTCCTCCTACTACTCTTCCCCATTCCCAAGTCATTGTTATGAGGGATTCAGTCTCACACACTGTTCTCGGCTCTTTGGGAAAGATGTCTTGGAGACATGTGAACATTCCTCTTTTCCTTGGAGAATATTATTAGGAGTGAAATGGGACAGCAGCTCTGCAGGATTGCTGGTAATCTGACTGTAGACTTCAGGATGACTGAACTGAAAGGACAATAGTCTTTTATCAATGAAAGACCAATACAAGAGAGAAGACCGAAGGACATCAACCTTTGAACTCTCTTGAGCTAGAAGAGAAGATATTCGGACTCTTTTAGGAATCTTCTGCTCCCTCAAAACACATCGGGGAAAGTCCTGAGGAGACAGATGGATCTTCAGCTTTAGTAAGACTCTCCCAGCCGTATCATTCACTGCTGCATCGTATTGAAGATCTGAGATTGAATCTGGACTACAAGAGGAAGAACGACAAAATTCCTGTAGGCAGTTGAAGACACAAAGAAGGGCTGATTTCCCAATGACATTTCAGGAAGGCAGTGGTCACATTACCACAGTTTTCCCTGTGTGAGACTGCACGACCGTGGACAGTGAGAAGAACATTTGCGGATAAGAAGATAAGACAGCCCCATTCTCTGCAATGGGATGATCTCAAAGATGATATGAAGATGAATTTCCCATAGAGGAATTTCTTGTGGATGAGTTTCCTGTACAGGATTCTGAAGCTTTTGACGCTCTGAAGATGCTGCTTCAGCTTCTATTCTGCAAAACAGCTCAAGCAGGAAGAATATTCTCAGCTGGGACTGAAACATGGTCATCAATTGACTTTCATCCTTGGAAATAGGTGCTTCCATCTCTTTGGCAGTGTTAATCCTCCCTGGACTCTGGCATGGGATCAAGCAAGTCGTTCTCCCTGGAAGACTCTTCATGGTCAACCAGCGATTGACTAGGTATTGCAGTCTTGGCATCTGTGTTGTTTCTTTGCACCACAAAGTAAGCATCTCAAATTGGGGTTTCCCGTGCTTTCTTCCATTTTCATGGGCTTTTGTGTGGGCGGGGCCACTGCCCATGGGCCTGCTCAGTTAACAGGGTCATCTAGAGCCTTGGAGTCGTGCAGCTTATATCCCAATTTATTTCTCTGAACTCGGCCTGCCTCACATGTTGGAGAACTTGATCCAAAGTAAGGTCATCCTTGGTCAGTAGAAAATCAGAGGGCTTTTCATCACGTATGTCAAGGTGTATATGGTCACGGATGAGCTCTGCTTTCAGTGCCCCGTATCCTAGGCGATACAGGTCGGTCTGAAATAATTCAACTGATTCCCCTGGTCTATGAGAATTTTGGTTAAAGTGTGCTGGCTCTTTCACCAGACTAAGCTTTGGGCTAGAGCACGTGTCGAAGGGTTTAAGGACTGTGCTGAAGTCTGCGGACATCTCCTCCACCCCCCGCCTCAAGAGAACATTGATGGCAGCTGGCCCCACGCCATAAAGGAATGAACTAACCCGGCGCTTCTGTTTTTTAGTGTGAAGGCCCGATGCTGCTTGATATCTGAGCAAGTGCTTCTTCCATAACTCCCACTTATGGCCTCTCTGCAGGCCTCGAGACAGTCAAACAGGCAGGGTAGGGGCGTGGGCTGCTCACTGGGAATGGACATCATTACCTCTCTGCAGTTTACCTCCTCCGTCGGTCGGGTTGTAAGTATGAGCTGCTACCAAGTTTTCTTTCACTCTCTTGCTGTGATTCTGCCGATGGCACCAATCTCTGGCTAGAATGGTGCCACCACTGCTGTTACCATGCTCTGGCTGCCACCTTGCTCTGCGTGCTGGTGTGTGTGACCCATCTTCCTTAGTCAGACTGTAGTTTTACTCTGGTACTTGTTTTAAGCTGGTTTATTAACACTATATATAAACAGGTTACACAATAGGTATGTCTTTCCTGGTATAGTGTGTTTCATCCTCTCCTGACAGAGTCTGGCATATGACTGCTGATGTCACTAATACATCACTCATTAGCATATCTATTCAATGAACCCATTACAGTACAGATAGTTAATGCTTCTTTTATTTTCGTTGAATGCTTTTTCTCATCAATTGTAAAAGTATCAGAGATGAGTAAGAACAGCCGCTTGCCTGACGGTCAAGATTCATCCAATGAGGTAACAAAGGATCTGTTCACTTTCCGATTGGTGGGGAAGGTGGGGAGCCGTGAGGATGGGCGAGTCGGTGACCAATGGCAGGCAGGTGGGACCGAGACACTTGGCAGTGGGAGGTCATGTGATGAAACCTCCCAAGAACATATGCAACCAGAGGTAGCAACGCAACTGAGTATCCTTATGTCCTTATGGAAGAGGGTGAGCAGGTGGGGGGCAGGGGAAGGGGGAAGGCTCTGCCCTCATGCTGCACAGGAAATCCCACAGCTCAGACCTTCAGTTGGAAAGTCACTTCACTGAAGATCTTGAGCACATTCGTCAGCGCCTTTACTACCATGGTTCCACAGCTACTTCTGGGCTGGTAGAGATGGGCAGGCCCGGAGTTTCATGCCGTTGGCCTGTGCCGGTACACTGGCACCACCCGCAAGTGGCAGATAGTCGATTCATCGAAAGGCCTGTATTGTCAGAGCCTGACTGGCATTTGCCAATTGGTCTTCAGGTCCCAGGAGACAAAGAGCTCAGTCTTCTGGAGGTGGCGTCCTAGTAGCAGGCCAGGGGACGTCCAGGGCTCCAGGCAGATTTACAGGCCTTCCTTCTTGCTAGGCTTCAGCTGCAGCTGTCGGTTGCCCTATAGAGGGGCTCCACATTCACCTCCCCGCCTCATTCCACTCCCCTAAGAATGTTGCCTCAGCTGCTGAGGGCTTTCTCACATTTAAAATTTCACATTTTAAGACCCCATCTTGGGCTGATCCCTCTCCCACTTACCTGCAAAGGCAGTTTGCTGCCACTTCCAAGTTGCAGAGCCTCTTATTGGCCCTCTAGCTTTGTGCTTTGTGGGGGAGATGGTGCCATAATGGTAATGTCACTGGGCTAGTAATCCAAATTCTCTGGGAGCCATGGGTTTAAATCCCACTGTGGCAGACGGTGGAATTTAAATTCAATTAATAAATCTTGTAATTAGTCTCAGTAATAATGGTGACCATGAAACTACCATTGATTGTTATAACAACCCATCTGGTTCACTGATATCCCCTTAGGGAGGGAAATCTGCCATCCTTGAGTCTTAACTACCCTCTGAAATGGCTGAGCAAGCCATTCAATTCAAGGGCAATTAGGGATGGGTAACAAGTGCTGGCCTTGCCAGCAATGCCCACATCCCATCAAGTGCCTGCCTGATATCCTTAATTGGCAGTGGGTTGCTCTCTGACAATGAATTAGCAAATTAGAATCACTGGTGAGTGACTGGTCCCTGCACAATGTGAGCTTCTGATTTCCATTTGATTATGTTGGAGGGGCCCAGAGCCCTCTGTTGTGGCTTTGTCCACATACTTTCCTGCGGGGGTCACTGCCAAATCATCAGGGTGATTTGTTTTCAGATACCCAGCTTTGTATCAGAGCAATTTCCCCAGCCAGATAGCTACCCTGGCGGATAGCAATGAATAGGGGAGATGGTGGCGTAGTGGTAATGTTGCTGGCCTAGTATTGCAGAGATCCAGGCTAATACCCTGGGGGCATCAGTTCAAATCCCACCACAACAGCTGGTGGAAGTTAGATTCAATTAACGAACAGAATCTGGAATATAAAGCTTATAATAAAAGCTATCATTGATTTGTGTTTTTAAAAACATCTGGTTCACTAATGTCCTTTAGAAAAGGAAGTTTACCATCCTTAACAAAAATACCTGAAAAAACTCAGCAGGTCTGACAGCATCTGCGGAGAGGAACACAGTTAACGTTTCAAGTCTGAATGACTCTTCAACAGAACTAAGGAAAAATAGAAGAGAGGTGAAATAGAATGAGAGCTACCAGACCTGCTGAGTTTTTCCAGGTATTTTTGTTTTTGTTTTAGATTTCCAGCATCCGCAGTTTTTTGCTATTATCTTAGTGTTTAATTGAGTGCCACTTCTCTTCAAGGAATGCCTACCTTGAAGAAGTATTGCTCTTCTTTCTGACAGGATTTTCATATCTCTCTTTATATTTCACCTCTCTTCTATTTTTACTTGGTTCTGTTGAAGGGTCATTCAGACTCGAAACGTTAACTGTGTTCCTCTCCGCAGATGCTGCCAGACCTGCTGAGTTTTTCCAGGTGTTTTTGTTTTTGTTTTAGATTTCCAGCATCCAGAGTTTTTTGCTTTTAAGTTTGCCATCCTTACCTGGTCTGACCTACATGTGACTCCAGACCCTCAGCAATGTGGTTGACTCTTAACTGCCCCATGAGATGGGCAATTAAGAAAGGGCAACAAACGCTAGTCTTGCCAGCGAGGCCAACATCCCATGAAACCTGGGACATGCCTGGCTAACATGATGATCCTCTGCTCACTAAGCGTGAGAAACAAAAGCAACAGCAGTCGGGAAGGTGAAATAAATGAATGAATCGCCCACAGTTGCTTTCTTCGATGTGCACAGAGTAAGCTGCACTGGCCAGATTGGTCTCAAACCATGCTCCTAATCAAATTCCTGCTCTGTTGCAAAAGAAAGAACTTGCATTTACATAGCACCTTTCACATCCTCAGCAAAGCAATTCACAGCACTGGAATTGCACTCACTCTTTGAGTACCGGCAAACACAGCAGTCAATCTGTTTGCTAATAGCAATAGATGCATGTATCCAGCTAATCTGTTTTGGTGGTGTTGGTTGAGGTAGGGATGTAGGCCCAGGGCACTGGGATAACCCCTTTGCTGCCCTGGGATCTTTCACCTTCACCTCGGTAGGCAGATAAGGGTCTCAAATGAAAAATTACCAGATCGATCCTATCTCAGGTAGCAGCGCATTTCTCCTGTAAGTATCAGTTTAGGTTATGTGCTGAACTCTCTGGAGCGAGGCTTGTACTCACAGCTTTGGATTTCCAGCATACGCAGTCGTTTTGGATTTCCAGCATCCACAGTTTTTTTGTTTTTATATTTTTGTACTCACAGCTTTCTGACTGAATTCCACTTCTGATTCGAGGTGAAATGAGCCAAACTAACAAACCTACTCTATAGTCTCACTCTCTGAACTCCACTGTGTGAAAAACATTCACAACTAAAAGTTCAGTGAAAGAAACACGGATAAGGGAAAGGGAGAGACACAGGATAGAGCATTGGGTAGAGATGAGGAAGATACATTAATGTTACAGGATCATCCCAGGTTGTCATTCTTAACCAACAATATGTTTCTTGCCTCGAGTATATAGAACCCCTGGGATTTGCCTGATCTTCATGTCAGCAGCTGATATTGTTAATAGAATCGTCTCAGTAGAATAATACCAGAATGTATCCTCCAGGCAAGACATTCATTTTATTGCAAAATTAAGATACCAAGAAATGGCTGCACTCATTGGATACAAGGAAGGCCATGAGCCCTGACAACACCCCAGTATTGAAGACTTGTGCTCTTAAACTAGCGGCACTCAGAGCCGAGCTGTTCCTGTACGCTTACAACACCGCAATCAACCTGACACAGACCCAGGGACGTCATTACTACAAAGATCAGGGCGAATCCAGTTCAGCCAATTACCGCCCCATCTGTCTCAGTTACCTCTCAATTATCAGAAAAAAATGATATACAAACATAGAAACATACAAACTAGGAGCAGCAGTAAGCTATTCGGCCCCTCGAGCCTGCTCAGCCATTTAATAAGATCATGGCTGATCTGATAGTAACCTCAAGTCTGCATCCCACCTTTCACCCCCTTGCTGACCAAGAATCTATCCACCTCTGCCTTAAAAATATTCAAAGACTCTGCTTCCACTGCCTTTTCAGGAAGAGAGTTCCAAAGACTCACAACCCTCTGAGTGAAAAAAAATCTCATCTCTGTTTTAAATGGGTGACCCCCTTATTTTTAAACAGTGACCCCCTAGTTCTAGATTCTCCCACAAGAGGAAACACCCTCTCCACATCCACCCTGTCAAAGACCCCTCAGGATCTTATATGTTTCAATCAAGTCACCAGAACCAGAACCCACTTCTCCCCCACCAGGCTTGAGGCACACATTTCCCTAATTTGATTTTTAATGATTTTTAATGATTTCCCTAATCTAATTTGCCCTGTGCCAATTTGCACATGGCCCAGGTAATAATCCAGAGATTATGACCTTTGAGGCTCTGCTTCTTAATTTGCTGCCAAGTTCCTCATACTGACTTTGCAGAGCCTCCTCCTTTGTCCTGCCTGTGTTGTTGATACCTACGTGGACCATGATGACTGGGTCATTCTCCTTTCACTGCAAGTTCCTCTCCAGCCCTGAGCAAATGTACTGAACCCTTGCACTGGGCAGGTACCACAGATGTCTGCACTCATGTCCTTTGCTACATAGAGCAGTGTCAATCCCCCTCACTATACTGTCCCCTATCATTACTACATTCTTTGTTACTCCACCGACTTGAATGGCTTCCTGTACCACGGTGCCATGGCCAGTTGGCTGATCCACCCCGCAGCCCCCACCCTCATCCAGACACCCTCAAATCTGTTGGACAATTGCAAGGGCCAAGGCTCCTGCACTCCTGCCCTCACTTCCAGTCACTCTTTCCTGTCCCTGAGCATTGACCAAACCAGAAGATCCTATCCTAAGGGATGTGACCACCTCCTGGAATGAAGTGTCCGGGTAACTATCCCCCTCCCTGATATGCCGCAGTGTCTGCAGCTCGGCCTCCAGCACAATAACCCAGAGCCAAAGTTCCTCGAGCCACAAACATTTACTGCAGATGTGTTTGCCCTGGATCACACCAGTATCCAGAAGCTCCCACATCCTGCAATCACAGTACATCACCTACCCTGCCTTCTCTGATATGTGTTAATTAAGTAATTAATTAATAATTGCATATAAATAATTGTTATTAATAAAGTCTACACCACCCAATGGGGTCTGACACTGCCAGGGAACTTTACAATACTGATAAAACAATAAAGCACTTAAAAAACCGATAGAACTAACAACACCAGTTACTGGTTTATCTGCTCCTTCTGTTGCACCAGATTGGAAATCAAATGCTGGAAAGAGATTAGAAGAGAAAAAGCACCTCCTCCCCTCCCTTCACCGAACTCCCCACTCAGCACACTCTACTTCTCGCAGTAAACCTTACGTAAAGCACTTCTTTCCCCTTATGCACCAAATTCCCACTTTGAACCAAATTCCCAAATATACTCACTAGATCACTGTCTCACTTAGGCCAAAGTCTCCCCTCTCTGACACTGCCCTTATCAGCAGTGCTATCAAGTGGCATTTACTCACCAATAATCTGCTCAGTTTGGGTGCCACCAGGACCACTTGGCTCCAGGCTTCCTTACAGCCTTGGTCCAAACATGGACAAAAGAGCTGAATTCCAGAGATAGGTGAGAGTGACTGTCCCTGACATCAAGGCACGCTTGACTGAGTGCGGCATCAAGGGGTCCTAACAAAATTACAATCAAAGGGAATCAGGAGGAAAACTCTTAATTGGTTGGAGTCATACCTTGTACAAAGGAAGATGGTTGTGGTTGAAGGCCAATCATTTAAACCCTGGGACATTGCTAGAGGGGTTCCTCAAGGTTGTGTCCTCAACCTGCTAATCAACTTTTACTCCACATAAAGTCAGGAGTGGAGCTGTTCACTGATGATTGCACACAATGTACAGCACCATTTGCAACTCCTCAGATATAGAAGCAGTTTGTGTCTGCATGCAGCAAGACCTGACAACATTTAGGTTTGGGCTGATAAGTGGCAAGTGACATTTGCACCACACAAGTGCCAGGCAATGGCCATCTCCAACAAGGGAGAATCCAACCACTGCCCCTTGACATTCAATGGCATTACCATTGCTGAATCTCCCACTATCAATATCCTGGGGGGTTACCATTGACAAGAAACTGAACTGGACCAGTGATATAAATACTGTGGCTACAAGAGCAGGTCAGAGGCTAGGAATCCTGTGGTGAGTAACTCACCTCCTAACTCCCCAAACCTGTCCACCATCTACAAGGCACGAGTCAGCAGTGTGATGGAATACTCTCCATTTGCCTGGGTGCAGCTCCAGGCACCATCTAAGATGAAGCAGCCCACTTGATTGGCACACCTTCCACCACCTTCAACATTCACTCCCTCCACCGCTGATGTACTGTGGTAGCGGTGTGGACCATGTGATGAAACCTATACTTACCTTGCTGAATTTGGAGGCCAGGAATGCCAATTCCTGATGAACCTTGGGCCTTCCATGCATGTGCTGGTTGGTAACTGGCTGCCTATGTGCTGTACTACCTTTTCCACATCCTTCAGGCCCAGGAGTGGCCCAGCATGTCCACGCATAGAAAAAAGAATGGCACAAAAAGCCCTGGTCAGGTGACTGAGTACAGAGCGCTAGGAACATCAGATGTCCCAGGTAGGGGACAGGGAGAAGGTTCCAGAAAGGGTCCGAGATGCAGGGACAAAGACGGGACAGGAACAGGTCCCAGTTAAGTTAAGTTGAAAGGAAGGAACAGAGAGACAAGCTACAAATTAAAGAAAAAGCTGCATTTAGGAGACTAAGTGGAACAGACTTGAGAAAAGCCCTGAAGATCCAAGAAGGCAGCCAAAGGTTGGTGACTCTGTGCTGCAGGCTGTTTGGGCGAAGGTAACCCTTTGGGGCAGTGATGTTCTGCTTGGCACGGCTGAAGATCTGAAGATGTGCTTGTGGGGTGGAGCTTGAGCGTACGCGGAAATCCAGGAGGAAGGGAATCTCGGAAGGCGAGATTGAAACCCTGCGAGGGGGGCCATTGATGAGGCCGTCCATGTGGGAGCAACTTTTGGATAGAGTCCCAAGGAGAGATCTTCAAATGTGGAGATTGGAAACCCTCATGAGAAAGAGAAAGTTTCCGTGGAGATTGATTGGCTCACAATGTGACAAGTGTCTGAGTGGATTGTTGAGAAATCCATGGAATCACGTTTGGTCACATTTGTCATTTATAACGTGGTATGTCCAACCACAGTTTGCCTATTAATTCATCTGTACCTCATACTTACCCTGAATGTTAAAGTATAAGATAGATATTGTAAATCGCTTTATCTTTCTGAACTTGTACAGTAAAATTTAGTTTTGCTTGTTCAAAACCCTTGGAATCTTGTGGCTTTTTTCACTTAGTAAACATCTTGAATCTCAGACTTTGTCTCCTGTATGAAATCCATTGATCTGTGTGCCCCTGTGGATATTGAATTATTTGGACAATTATTTATTTTTTTTAAAAAGGCAACAAGTTCACTCTGGTGGAAGAAATAAAATAACTTCAGCTGGATAACCAGCAAGAAACCTGGTGAGATGTTATTTATTTGATAAAGAAGAAAAAAACCTGCTGCTGCCAGGTAGAAGGTTCCTGCAGATTAGCTGAAAACGCCTGGCCTGAGAGAAGCTCTCTCTGAACATTTCATTGTGAACTCACAGTGTGAGTGTATGCCTTGGAAGAAAACTGTGAAGGAAGACTGCTTTTCTCTCTCCCTCCTGCATTGCCTGCAGTCCAGAGTGGAGTGCTCACCTCATTCAGGAAATTCTCATCTCAGTACAACTCATCTGTATTTTGAAAACCGGCAAAGGTGCAACAAGCGAGAGTTAACACAGAATGGGTTTCACCAAAGATCCATCTGAAAGTGACAGTGTTCTGTCAGATCAACAGCATCAGGACCTTTTCAAACTTCATCCTTTTTACAGTGCTCCTTTACACCCACCTCTGCAGAGATCTTATTTGCCTTGCTCTGTTTTGTTTTGTGTGTGTATGTATGTGTGTTGGGATTTTTAAGAGTGGTTAAATCGTTACACCTCTGGATTAGAATTTAAGTGTTAACCAGTTTTGCAACTTATTTTAAAGAGAAAGTTTTGTTTCATAATAAATCTGAATTATTCTGAATTTGTTGAAAGAAATCTGGATAAAGTCTCTTTTATTCTGGGTCTAGCAGTAGTGAAGGTAAGCAACTGGTCATTTTTGTGAGTGAATTAAACATTTACACTATTGCTGCAATGTGTGGAGTGGTGAGGCTGGAGAATCTGTGATCCCGGTCATTATACTACTTTAAACAAAATGTTACTGGTCCCTAACCAGATCTCTCCAACAACTCAGGGTCTAGCCAAAGATCGTAACAACCATATAAAAGATGCACCATAGCAACTCGCCCAGCTTCTTTTGACAGCAACTTCTAAACCCGTGACCTCTATCACCTGAAGAACAAGAACAGCAGATGCATGGAAACACCACAAGGTCCCCATCAAAATACACACCATCCTGACTTGGAACTATATTGCTGTTCATTCACTGTTGCTGGGTCTAGATCCTGGAACTCTCTCCCGCCCCTTCAATGGTTTAATTTATCTGAATTTGATTATGTTAGTCTGTTCATTGGTCTATGTTCATTGTGCCTGATTGCTTTAAGCCTGGATGGTGCCATTATGAGCTAAAGTAAATAGAAGCTTCTAGAGAAAGATCTGTGACTTCTGAGCTCTGAATATGTATGGAGACATCTTGTAATTGCTGAGATATTTTAAAGTAAATGAACCTGTTGTAAACTTAGAACTGGTGTCAGCTCTATGTTGCTCAGAGGTAAATCAGATATAAAGAATAAACAGCGAACCAGTGAGTGTACAACACCTCCCCTAACAGCACTGTGGATGTGCCTACACCATGTGGACTGCAGCAGTTCAAGAAGGTGGCTCACCATTACATTCTTAGTGGCAAATAGCGATGGGTAATAGTTGCTGGTCTTGCCACTGATGCTCACATCCCAAGCAGAATAATAAAAAAAGAAATTACAAATCAACTGTGGAAGGGAGGTCTGCAGGTAATAGTTATTATATGGGATCTTACAATAGATGAATGTTAAATAGGTTCAAAAGTAAGTGAAAATTGAGCAGCATGCAAATCCTTTGAAAAGCTCAATGATTCAGTTATGAAGCTGTACTTATATATTCTGGACTAAAGATATGAATTATTCATGTTTGCAAACTCAAGAAGATGTTAATTAAGCAGTGTCAGGGTACATGGACTTGTTGAGAATGCTGTAGCTCTCCTGTGTTGGTGCAGTTGTGTTACCTGGTGCTGCTGCTGCTACTGAGTTTGTGAAGCAACCACTGTAGTGTCCCAATAAAGGCACTGTACCGATGGCTGCTGCAATGGTACACACGCTGCCCTTGGATTTGGCTTCATATCCACACCAGCCTGATAGGATGAAACAAGCCTCTGTCAGGCGTGAAGCATCTTGAACTGAGGCTCAACTCAATGCCTAATAGCCAAAAATGTGTAACACAGAAGTGTCCTAATTCGACTGCAGCAAAGTCACTGAGAGAGGCCAGTGAGAAATGGCGGCAGGTGAAGTGTCACACCTATAAGTTGTGTTGCAGTCTTCTGTGGTTAAAGAACAGAGGAAGAGTTGCATTTGTATAGTGCCTTTCACAACATCCAAAGCACTTTACAGCCAGTGAAATACTTTATTGAAATCTAGTCACAACTGTAATGTGGGGAAATCAATTTGTGCCCAGCAAGATCCCACAAACAACAAGGAGATGATGACTGGATCACCTGTTTTCAGTGATGTTGCTTTGAGGGTTAAATATTCACCAGGACACCAGGGAGAGCTGCACTTCTCTTCTTCAAACTAGTGCTATGGCATCTTTTAGATGCACCTGTGGGGTAGTCAGGGCCTCAGCTCAATGTCCCACCTGATCAAGGAATAGTGCTGCTTGTTCAATTCAGAATGTTGTGGGACTTGGAACTGGGAACTTGGTGCCCCCCCCTGATCTTCCTCCTTCAGTCCAATGGGTGGTAGAGCTCACCTGCTGAAGTAAAAGATAGCGAGTTGATGCAGCACACACCAGTGGAGGAGGGGATGGCTATTGATTCAGGGACAGGGACAATAATCAAACTACTTTGGTGGCGAATTTTTAAAGTATTGTTGCAGTTGCACCCAGCCAGACAAGTGAAGAGCTTTCTGTCACACTCCTGACTAGTGTTTTGCAGATGAGGGAAAGACTTTAGGGAGATGGGCAGTGAGCCACCTGTGTCAGAGTAGTTAGCTGTCCCGCTGTTGCAGTCACATTCTTGAAGTGCTTGATCCAGTTAATCTTACTGAAGAATGTTGGTGGTAAGGGATTCAGTGACAATATTGCAGTAGATTCTCTGTTGGAGAAGGCCATTACCTAGTATGAATGTTATCTTCCATTCCTTAGTTCAACTTTGAATGTTGTCTAGGTCTTGCTGTTGGCTGGAATGGGCTGCTTCATTATCAGGGAGGCTGAATAGATCCGGACACACTGAATCACCAGAGGACAACCCTATTGCTGACCGAATGATGAAGAGGTGCAGATCATTGAAGAAGCAAATGAAGATGGTTGGGCCCTGGACACTGTCTTAAGGAACTCTTACACTGGGGCTGAGGTGATTGAAGCCCCGAGCAATGATGACTACTTTCTTTAGTATTAGGTAGGACTCCCAACCACTGGAGGAGTTCCCTTGCCTACTATTGACTTCAGTGTTGCAAATGTACTTAGTGCCATACTTGGTCAAATGTTGCCACAAGATCAAAGCTGTTGGTCTTATGCCTCCCTCTCCACACTGTTCTTGTGTTCAAGTGTGGACCAAGGCTGTGATAAGGTCAGGAGCACAACAGAGCTGATGTAACTCAAACAAACAGTTGCTTATTGGTGACCCAGTCTTGCTTGAGGGCAGAATTAATGACTTCTCCCATCACCTTACTGATAATTGGGAGGAGCGCATAGAGCAATAATGTGTTGGGTAACATTTATCTATTTTGTGGATTGGATGGACCTGGGCAATTTCTCACATTGTTGGGTAGATACCGCTGTCACAGCTGTAAGCTAGAGCTAGTTCTGGTATGCCAGTCTTCAGTAACTCAGCCAGGTGTTGTCAGGACCCATTGCCTTCTCTGTGTCCAGTGGAGTACACTGAACTGCACCAGACAGTGGCATCTATATTGGTGGGGACCTTGAGATTAGGATCATCTATTCAACACTTTTGGCCCGAAGATCCATTCAAACACATTAGAATGGCCTTGCACTCATATTCTGGGCTCTGCTACAGTTGAGATTAGAAATGTTCATGGAGCCTTCTCTACCTTCTAGTTTCTGGAGCATGAACTTCCATTCTTGACTGGATATCATTGTGCTGCAGAGCCTTAATCTGACCCATTGGCTGTGAAACTGCTTAGCTCTGCCTAAAGCCCGCTGCTTTAGATATTTAGCATGCAGGTTGCATCACTGATGTAGCACCTCATCCTAAAGTATACCTGGTGCTGCTCCTGGCACACACTTCTCCCCTCCCTATTGAACCAGTTATCTCTAAGCCTAGCTGATATTATTTATGAATCCAAAGATTCCTTCAATGAAATGCATTTCTAGGATGACTCCACAGGATAACATTTCAAAAAGAAAGAAAGATTTTTGTTGTGTTTTGTGCCTTGGAGGTATGCAGAGATGACACACCCCAGGTTATATGCCGGAACAGGAATTTTATTCAATGCTTTAAAATATCTTCTCTGATGCTTCCAACTGCTTGCCTACAGTTCAATTTCTCTTTCTCAGTCAGCACTCCCAGGCTTAACTAATCACATATAATGAGCAGTCAACAGTTGACAGACACACATAAACACCAATTGAACACTACAATCTATATACTGCTTTTCACAACCACCGAATGTATCAAAGTGCTTTACAGCCAATGAACCACTTTTGAAGTGTAGTCACTGTTGTAATGTAGGAAATGCCATAGCCAACAGAGCACAACAAAGACCCATGAACAGAAATGTGACAATGGCCAGACAATCTGCTTTTTGTGATACTGGTTGATCAATACTGGCCAGGACACTGGGGACAACTCCTCTGAGTTGTCTTTTTCGAAATAGTGCCATGGGATCTTCTATATCAACCTGAGCAGGCAGATGAAGCCTTGGTTTAATGTCTCATCAGAAAGTTGGAACCTCCAACAAAGCAGCAGTGCTGCAGTAAAGAGTCAGTGTAGATGTCTTCCTTTGTGCTCACTCCCTGGAATGGTACTTGAACACAGGACCTTGTGATTCAGAGACAAAGATGCTGCCAACTGAGCCTGGCTGGCAACCTAAAAGATTGAGTCTGGCGCATGCTGGAAGGGTGAAATTTTCTGATTGGCATTTCCAGCAGACGCAAGGAGCTGACATAGTGGAGCATTTATTGCAATATTGCAGGTCAATGGAAAAGGAGAGGTTGTTATTTCAAAGCTGTACAATAAGCTCTTCAGGTCACATGCTAAGGTCAAGAAGAGCAACAAATCTGTAAAACATAACTGAGAGGATCATTAATGTCAAATATCAGGCTTAGAAGAGAGTTGTCTGTGTTGGCGCAAATGTAACACTAAAGCCAGCTCCAGGATGTCAGGTTACGCTCAAAATTTCTTGGACACAGCGGTTTGGCTGGAATGCTGACCATTTACAGATATAAACTTGGGAACTGAGTGAAGGGCAGGAAGCAGGAACCAGCTTGGTGGAGTTATTATTATAATTAGCAGACTTAGTGCTGTAAGAACAGGCCATTAAGGTTTAGAAACCTAACTGAGTTAGAACAATAGAAAGCTAGGGCGCAGAAAGAGGCCATTCAGCCCATGGTGTCGGCCATAAACAAGAGAAACAGAAATAAACTACTTGCTCATTTTAATCCCACTTTCCAGTGCCTGGCCCATTTGGGAACCTTGCAAAGAAAGTGGTGGGCAAGGACCCAGAGAATTGCTGCTATAACGGTTGCACTGGCTTTTAATTGACAAATCTGGTATAATAGAAGCTGGCTATCTGGCTACACAACTCATCCCACTCCTCACTCTTTCCCCAAAACCCCCACAAATTTCCCAGTATTGCAGTATTCATCCAATTCCCATTCGAAAATTACTATTGGATCTGCTTCCACCAGCCTTTCAAAGATGTCATTCCAGATCGAGACAACTTGTTGGACATTCACATCAAACTCCTAATCCCAAACTTCTTTATAAAGTTAAGTACCTGAAGTTGTAGCCGGTCTGCAGCTCTGTACATTTGTGCTCCTCCACTCCCCTGATGTCTTTGTTTCCTGCTGTGACACCATTTTGGAAACTGAATCTCCCCTTTGTCCAAGTGCCTACACTTTATGTGCAAGCCTGTTGAAGGTGGCTGACAAGATTTGTTGCTGCATGTGGACAGCATCAAAGGCAAGTCCAGTCCTCTTTCCCTCTGAAACCTGCATCCTCCCACAGAGCCAGGCGCTCGGCACCAGTATTAAGAAGGCTCCTTCTCTCCCTTAGCCTAGCACTTGATACTCCATTGTTAACCAACCCAAGATCTGGCAGCTCAGCACATAACGATAGACAAGGCAGGAACCACAGGGCTGAGCTACTCCCTGGATACACTCACTGAGTGACTGAGGGAGTCTTGCTAATTAATTAATGCAGAGGCTTACTTCAAAATGGGAGCAAGGTGTACCTTAAATATATAATTTCAGTGAGGAATATTTTGTTGGAGTGGAAATACTGGAAAGCCTCAAGTTAGATATTTATAACCTAGTAGTATGGCAATTGGACTTTGTTATTCATGGTAATATTTCTTGTGAAAGTCCCAGCGTAATAGATATCACCATGGTAATGTCACTAGACTAATAATCCAGAGGCCCACGCTAACGCTCTGGGTGTACAGGTTCAAATCCCTCCATGTCAGCTGATGGGATTTAAAGTCAATTAATAAATCCAGAATTGAAAGCTAGTCTCAGTAATGGTGATCATGAAGCTATCAGTGATTGTTAAAAACCCATCTGGTTTACTAATGTCCATTGAGGGCATCTCAACCTGGACTGGCCTACACGTGCCTCTAGACTCATAGCAAAGGGGCTAACTCTTAACTGCCCCCTGAAATGGCCTAGCAAGCCACTCAGTTCAAGGGCAATTAAGGATGGGCAACAAATGCTGGCCTCACCAGCGATGCCAAAATTCCATGAAAGAACAAAAGGAAACCTTAACATCAGCATTTAAAACGCAGGGTTCTCAAGGAGCTTGTTCTAATGAAGATGTACTGCATTTATTCAGCGCTTCATTACATGTTGGGAGAAGCGGTTATGAAAGAAACACCAAATTACTGATAACCATCTATTTCAATGATTCCTAGTGAAAATCAATATGTTTTCTCTAACTTCAGAAATAAATCCAGGTGTAAGTTAAATGTCTTAAGCTTCTTAATGACAAGCATGGGAAGCTGCTTCTCCATTAAGAAGCTGCCATTCCTTTTATATTCGGCTGTCCATAACCTTTATTCTTCATGGGTGTGCTGGACATGTTCAAGCCTGATTACATCCTCAGTTGGCACTGATAAAAGGGCCAGCAGTTAACGGAAATCAGGTTGCAATTTTGGCCAAGTTGGATTGTTAGGTTGGTAGTTCGACTGCTTGTGTGTTGCAATGGAAACAGGATGGATCGGTGCTTCTGTTAGTTGTTCCCTGCCTAACCAAAGGGCGCAGACGCCAGTTAGACCAGGCATCCTATCAAGCTGCTGAGGGTCGGCTCCTCAGGAGAGTCCACGTGGGGATTGAAGTTGGCACCTGGAATGTGGAACCTGAAACCTGGCAAGCAAAACACTATTATTCTCATTGCAAAGGCACGCAGTGCCTCCATATGTGAGAAAATGTCTTGCAGCATTGCCAGCTCATTAACCTTGTTACACTTCAGTTTTATTTCATTAATTCTTTTTGAGTGTCTACATGCCGAGCTTTAAATGCAATATTATATATTTTAAGGTCCAGCATTTGCAAAACTTGGGTCAATTTTCTTTCACATTGTGTTGAAAGAAATGCCTAAAATCCTGAGAATGCTGTGTGCAAGTTGGACGTGGTGTGTGAGAAGCACTTGTCTAGTTGCTAGGGTCTTGTTAGGCTATTTCTAGCACAGACGCCAAGGGTTGAATGGTCTTCTTTTCTGCTGGATATTTCTATGGTCCTATTATTCTATTTGAACAGGGTTCTGTGATTTTGCTGGATGCTGATTGGAAGAAATGTGCCTTTTCTTAACTCAATTTGGGGGAGAGCACCATTCCTCTGATTGGCCAAAGGTGAAAAGTTCACACACTAAAAGATCAGTAATTCATAAGACATTCCAGTCAGCAGGGTGGTTATAGCTGAGAAACATCCTCTACACTTCACTTCCTGGACATACAGATGATAAAGAGACAATTGGAAGCTAAGACGGGGTAAATTAACATCACTGGGGCTTAACAATGCAGAAATTTTACTGGGAAGGGATTTTAAGAAGGTGTGTTGACCGCAATCCTAACCTCCCACCTCCTGCTTGTCACCCAAGTCAATCCTACAAATTTACCCACAAGATTGGTCAAAGGTAGAACTCAATGATCTGCCTTCGGTCCATAGATTCCAGCTTTTGAATGGACTGACCAATAAACTAAGGCTCTGTGTTTTGTGCAATCAAAATGATTTTCTTCTATTACTGATTGGTGTTGAAGCGTTAAGTATTGAGACATTTGATGAATTTTTCCCTGTCAGAAGGACAACTGTCATGGGTCTCAGTCCCTGGTGCCCACATGTAAAAGGCTTATGAAGAAGACTTGTACCCCCTCTGCTTTTCAATCCTAAATGGCTGACCCTCTATTCTGAGATTATGCCCCCTAGTCTAGACTCCACACTCTGGCAAACATTTTCTTAGCATCTACCCTGTCACAGCCCTTAAGAATTTTATATGTTTCAATTAGATCGCTTCTAGTTCTTCTAAATATCCAGGGATATAGTCCTAATGTACTCAATCTCTCCTGAGAGGATGGTCCTCTCATCCCAGGAATCAATCCAGTGAGCCTTTGTTGCACTCCTTCCAAGGCGAGTATATCCTTCTGGTTGCACATTTTATATATTTGATTGGCCTCAAAAGATACAGAGATGACACTAGTTTCTAAGTGTGTAGTAGGTTTTATTTACAGTGCTTTAAAATGTCCGCTCCATGCTTCAGCTCTGGCTTCCAGCTCTTTTGAAAGTTTGTTATTTTTTTAGATTCCACACCCAGGCTCAAACAATCAAATACAGTGAGCATCAATAGTAAACAGACTTACATAACTAAACAAAAGCATTAAACTCTACACTCTCTTTGAACATAAGAAGATAAGAAGTAGGAGCAGGAACAGCCCATATGGTCCATCAAGCTTGCTCCACCCATTCAATGTGATCATGGCTGATCTTCTGCCTCGATTCCATGTTTCCTCCCACTCCCCATATCTTTGATTCCCTGACAGACACAAAACCCATCCATCCTAGCCTTGAATATAATCAATGATGCCACATCTCCAACCCTCTAAGGTAGGGAATTCCAAAGATTCACAAACCTCTGAGGGAAGAAATTTCTCCTCAACCCAATCTTAAATGATCAGCTCCTTATCCTGAGACTGTGCCCCTGTATTAGGAACTTAGGAAAATAGGAGCAGGAGGAGGCCATTCGGCCCCTCGAGCCTGTTTTGTCATTCAACTAGATCATGGCTGATCTTCTATCTTAAAACCAACTTCCTGCATTATCCCTGTACCCCTTGATGTCACTGGTGTCCAGAAATCTATTGACATTTGCTTTGAACACACTCAATGACTGAGCCTCTGCAGCTCTCTGGGGTAGAAAATTCCAAAGATTCACCACCCTCTGAGTAAAGACATTCCTTCTTCCTCTCAGTCCTAAATGGCCTACGCCTTATTCTGAGACTGTGTTCCCTGGTTCTAGAACATCTCCCAGCTAGGGGGAGCATCCTTCCTGCCTCTGTCGATCCCTGTAAGATTTTTGTACACGCTCATTCTTCTAAACTCTAGAGAAGCCAGGCCCAATCTCCTCAATCTCTCCTCATAGGACAACCCCACCATCCCAGGGATCAGTCTGGAGAATATCATTGCACTCCGTCTATGGCCAGTGTATCCTTCCTTAGATAAATAGACCAAAACTGCACAAAATACACGAGTGTGGTCTCACCAAGGCTCTACGCAGACTGCAGTAAGACTTCAATGCTCCTGTACTCGCTCATCCACTGCAGGAGTAACAGTGGATGGGAGGGGAAAACATCGCGGGAGTGAAAAGGCCAGTTTCCCATCGGTGTAAAAACATGTTGTGATCCTTCGCTCCCGCACTCAATGACGGCACGCTTTTCCTGCCCCACCATGTCGGGAATGCCGTTTGAATACATTAGGATATCATAAATACTCATTATCAAGGCACTTATCAGAATCACGTCCCCCCTACACTGCATCAAAAGGCCACACCGGGGCCTAATTAGATCGGCCTGATTCACAGCCACATATAAGTGATGATCGCCTGGTGACCTGCACTTCGAGGTTTATTCGCACTGTGTTGCACTCATGGCACCTCGGACTCTGCACCCGCTTTGCAGGCCGCACCACTTCACAAGGCAGGGCTCTACATGCCAGACCGGCGGTGAGTGAGGAGTGGATGGTGATGTGCTGCGGGGCAAGGGCTCAACTGCGCAAAGCGGGGGGATGTGTGGGGGAAAGACAGGGGCAAGGCTGGAAGGCCAGCGTTTGACTGGGGGGGAGGGGGGCGGTCTAATGGGGCATTGGCACATCCATCTCAAATGACTCAGAGGTGTGGGGGTAACACAGAGATATCAGCCACAATTACAATGGGATCAAGGATTACAGAGGGAGGACTGAGATTAGTGGGTGGGAGGGAAACCTGAACATTGTGCTCCTCCAGGATGATGGGAAGGATTTCCACTATGAGATGAGAGTGACTGCCCCTGATATCAAGGCAGCATCTTGTCTGGAAATAAAACCATCTTGGAACTTCAAGCAATGGCACAGCAGAAAGTGAAACTAAGATGAAACACTGCTGGGGAGGGCTCTCAGGACCTCTGGCAGGAGTGGATCACAGCACTGGGGGGCCAATTAAAGAGGGACCCGTCTGAGATCTGTATTACCACACGAGGAGGAATGCACAGCTGAGACATGTTAGGAGCATCTCAATAACTACAGAGGCAATCTGGAGCCTTCGATGTAATAGTGCATTCATGCGAGATTAATTCCGATGCTTTCAATCATCGATCTCCCTGCAATAAGCCATTGTACCAATCGTGAGTGGCTCCTTCCTCTGCAGGATCTCTCAAGCTCCCACTCACAAGCCTACAGGAGGTGAAGGACCCCCTCATTGCCAAGGCCCACAGTTACCTGCACCTTGCCAGATATCAAGCTAGCCAGGCAGTCCGAGGACTGGGATTTGCTGTGGTTTCAGGATTCCCGCGGGTGCAGGGTGCCATCGACTGCACTCATGTGGCTGTAAGATCTCCCTGGAAAGAGTCGTTGCAAAACATTAACAGGAAAGGCTTCCACTCGCTCAATGTGCAGCTGGTCACTGACCACCAGAAACACATCATACCAGTTTGTGCGAGAGACCTGGGAAGCTGGCTCGACTCAGGCATCTTGAGTAGATCACAGATCCCAGGCATCTTGGAACGACCGCACAACACCCAGGACTGGCTCCTCAGGGACAAAGGCTTCCTGCAAAATCCGAGGCTGATGACATCCATCAGGTGGCCACACACTCCTTCTGAGAGGAGCCAGCGAAGTCCACATCCCGTCAATGAATAAAAAAAAGAGTGTGTGAGAGGGTGAACTGAGGCTTACCCTGGCTGTGCGGATGAGAACATTCATCTGTTTGTGGCACGGTATCACTGCTCTCCTGTGGGCTGAGGTGGCTCCATGAGGGGCTTTTCCTGCTCACCACCACAGACACCTCCTCCCAAGCCGGGCTGGTGACATTGTTGGACCTCGGTTGGCCATCCTGAAGGTAGAGTTGGTCATGACAGGCCCCGACAGCGTCCAGAGGGTGATCCAGTGAGGCATCACTAAACTTGGGGGCTGCACTCTTCCTCCTTTTTGGGGGCCATCTCTTGCCCGGAGCAGTCCGGAGCTGTAAACATTGAAAGATCTGTGGGGGGCTGTGGTTTAAATATGGCGGCCGGAGCGAGGATCTGCTGAAGTCACGGTCACCGGCTAAACGCTGTCTCCAGCTGATGCATATTTAATGGGGCGAGAGGTGGTTAATTGGGTGTGAAAACACACCATAGCAGTCAGCGAGGAAAAATCCAGTTTACCTGCCCCCCCCGACTGCACTCTCCGTGCAGGGGACCCCATCATGTATATGAGACAGTTATAAACTTATCATTAATGTTCCTTTAAATACAGTGCAGCAGCAGCAGGGGGTTTGCATAGGCATGTTTCGTTTCAAATTATCGTTTGCTTTCTGTTTGGCAAAGAGACCTGATTACATCGAGACTGCAGCTTGGTCACCAGCTCACAGCAGCTCTTCGGAATCTACAATTCTCTGCTTCGAGATTCAGCTTCATAAGACATAACCCTTAGCCTAAGTGAGGAGGCCCAAAATTCCACCCACCCCACCACCTCCCCCCCCTCCCCCCCCCAATGACTTCCACACCCGCCCCACCCCGATATTGCGCCTGATTTCCGTGAAGCGATACAGCTGCCTCTCTCTCTCTCTCTCTCTCCTTGAGGTGCTGTTGTAGATTGACTATCGAGGCTCTTCAGTAAGTGAGAGGGAGGACTTGCATTTCGATAATACCTTTATCAACCTCAGGATTTCATGATTTCTCAAAGTGCTTTACCACCAATGCAGTATTTTATCTTGAGGGGTAGTTGTAACTTGGGTGGGATGGGGCTGGGGGGCATTATCGCTGATTGAAGGGGGGGCGTGATTGAACCTTAGGTTGTGGAGGAGGGTGGCAGTAGCTGGGTTGTTGGGCAGGAAATAGGACGGATCAAAAATTGGGCAGAAGCCTTGCAAGAATGCAGGAGCCTAATTTCTCCTTTAAACGATGCAGGTGTGCACTCCTGCTACCGCCATAATCAATATGGTGGCAATGCAGATTTTTAAGATTCATTCATGGGATGTGGGTGTCACTGGTTAGGCCAGCATTTATTGTCCATCCCTAGTTGCCCTTGAGAAGGTGGTGGTGAACTGCCTTCTTGAACTGCTACAGGGGAAGTGGTGTCACAGTGGTATTGTCACTGGACTGGTATTCCAGAGACCCAAGGTAATTCTCTGGGGACCTGGGTTTGATTCCCACCACAGCAGATGGTGGAATTCAATAAAAATCTGGACTTAAAAGTCTAATGATGACCATGAAACCATTGTTGTAAAAAATCCATCTGGTTCACTTAATGCTCTTTAGGGAAGGAAATCTGCTGTCCTTACCTGGTCTGGCCTACATGTGACTCCAGGACCACATCTATGTGGTTGACTCTTAAAAATTAATGAGGGAAATTAGGGATGAGTAACAAACGCTGGCCTAGCCAGTGATGCTCATATGCCATGAACAAATAAAAAAGTTCCGGTGGTGTCGGTACACCCACAGTGCTGTTAGGAAGGGAGCTCCAGTGAAGGAACGGTGATATATTTCCAAGTCAGGATGGTAAGTGACTTGTAGGGGAACTTCCAGGTGGTGGTGTTCCCATCTATCTGCTGCCCTTGTCCTTCCAGAGGGTAGTGGTGCTGTCTAAGGAGTTTTGGTGAATTCCTGCCGTGCATCCTGTAGATGGTACACACTGCTGCTACTGTTCTGGCAGAAATGAGCGTACATTCCCTGTCTGCCATATCAAGCATAGTAGGCCAAATTTCCCTGCAGTCCAATTAAAGTGATGGGCAAGGTGCAGCATCTGATAACAATGTGATCGAGGGTCACTTTATGGGTTAGTGGCTAAATGCACAGACTAGGCTTGTATTCCCTAATGTATAGAAGATTCGTCTCAGATCCGTCTGTTAATCTTACTTGAATGGGGGAGATGTTGTGCTGTAGGAGTTGGTTTTAAGAGGACCTTAGTTTTCCAGGTGTTTAGTGACAGGTCCATTTTCTCATATGCTTCAGAGAAGAAGTGGACAATGACCTTAGCTCAATTACTGAGTGAATGCGCACACATATGAACACATGAATTAGGAACAAAAGTAGGCCATTTGGCCCCTCAAGCTTGTTCTGCCATTTGATATGCTTATGGCAGATCTGGCTGTGGCCTCAACCCTACTTTCCTGTCTACTCCCTTTGATTCTTTTGTCAAGCAAGAATCTATCTAACTCTGCCTTAAAAATATTTAATGACCTTGCTTCCACCGTTCTCTGAAGAAGAGAATTCCACAGACTAACGACCTTCTACGAGAAAAAAATTCTCTTCATCTCTATTAAATGGGAGGTCCCTTATTTTTAACTGTGTTCCCTAGTTCTAGTCTCTCCCACAATGGGAAACATCCTTTCAACATCCAACCCTCAGGATCTTTTATGTTTCAATAAGATCACTTCTCGTTCTTCTAAACCCCAGTGGATACAGGCCCAGCCTGTCTGACACTTCCTCATCCCAAAAACCAGTCAGGTGAATCTTCTCTGAACTGCTTCCAATGCAACTCTGTCTATTCTTAAAGAGAACAAAACTGTACACAGTAATCCAGATGTGGTCTCACAAATGCCTTGTACAAGTGTGGGAAAACGTGCCCACTTCAATACTCCATTCCCCTTGCAAGAAACAACAATATTCCATTTGCCTTCCTAATCACTTGCTACTAACCTTTTGTGATTCATGTACCAGGACACCCGAGTGACACAGTCATCACCTGCATCCTGAAGCTCAGTGGCTGAAGTTGGAGCGATTTTGATTTTGGGTTGAAGCTGGAGTTTGATGAACAGCCTCCTGCCTGTCCTGTGGATTGTCTGTACGCCTGTGGGCAATTTGCTGGAGGTGAGGCACTACAACAAGGTAGGTGGAGAAGAGAGTTGATGCAAAGACATACCCTTGCTTGACCCCAGTCTTCACAGAGAAAGGGGCTGTGGTGGTTCTGTTGGTGAGGATCACGAATTGCATGTAATTGTGGAGTAAGCGGAGGAGAGTGACAAATTTCTGAGGGCATCCACATTTGAGAAGGGTACTCCGTACGGTTGACAGGGTCAAAGGCTTTTGTGAGGTGGAAAAAGGCCATGCACCGCAGTTGGAGCTGTTCCTTGGGTTTTTCATGTCTGTGGTGCCTCACAATAGGGGAAAAACGCACTGTGACTTTGGGAGGAATTCTTCAGCCACTGGGAGGAGGTGGTTGAGGAGGATCCTTGCAATGATCTCCCTTGCGGCAGACAGCAGGGAGACTCCTCTGTAGTTGCCACAATCGTTCTTGTCTCCCTTCTTGAATATAATCATGATCACAGCCTTCCTGAGATCACCCCGGCATGTGGTCTTCTCCCCAGGTGAGGGACATGAGGTTGTGCAGCCACACCACGAGTGTGTTTCAGAGTTTCGGCAGAGATTTCATTGGCTCCAGAGTTTTTGTTGTTTTTCAGCTGTCGAATGGCTTTTTCAACTTTGCTCCAGACCAGGGAGGGACCGAGACTGAACTTCATGGAGAATTGAATAATGGATCAAAGACAGGGTCTAGGTTGAAGAGTTCTTCAAGCTAAGGTAGGAACACCAATCATTGGACAACCAGTAAAGTTTACCAAGTTATAAGCAAGGAAAATCAAGTTTTAGAGAACTGGCTTTCAAAAGGATTGTTTCCCATGGCACGATTCCCAGACTTGTCACATGTCTGTTGTTTTTTTTGATGTGTTATTTATGACCAGTAAGGTTATTGGCTATTCTCTGCACTTTCCAAATTCACTAATAGGAGAATGTCTCCTCATATAATTTTGGGGAAATGTAAATCCAATATACCATCTAATAACTAATTTACATAAAAAGAGTGTTATATGAGGTAGCTTCCTTTACAGGCAAGGAAGACTTGCATTTATAAAAAGGCCATCTAATCTGTTTTATTGGTGTTGGTTGAGGGATAACTATTGCCCAGGACGTGAAGGAGAATTCCCCTATAGTTCAAATTTTGCTAAGGTATCTTTTACATCCACCTCTGACAGCAGATTGGGCCACGGTTTAACATCTCATCTGAAAGAGAGCACCTCCAACAGTGCAGCCATCCCACAGTAGTGCACTGGAGTGCCAGCTGGGATTTTGTGCTCATGTGTCTGGAGGGAGGCTTGAATCCATAATGAGAAGTGAGACTACTACCACTGAACAGCTACTGACACTAAAGGTAAGTCAGGGCGAGGGCTGGTGGACAGGGGAAGGATGGGGAGGCTTGCACAGGGGAGGCTATAACTTTCCTTGTGGGATCTGGAGGATCACTCACTCCTGGAGGGCTTCTTGGCTGCCCCATTTCAGGGGCCTCTCAAACCCCATTCCTATCGACTGGTGTTCCTTGAAATTTCCCTCACTGGTGTCACAATCCAAAAAGGAACTTCATGCTTCAATCAATCTACCTGGATAAAACTCTTGTCCAGGAAAGTCATTTTCATTCCATCAGTTAGAACAAATGCTCCTGAAAGAACACTCCGAGACCAGGTGGCATCTGCCTTTTCTCTTTGCAGATGCTGATGTTCTTGGCGTAACTTTACAATATTCTGTTTTTGTTAGAGACATAGGAATAAATACATAGGAACCTAGGAACAGGAATGGATCATTCAGCTGCTTGCATCTGGCTGCCATTCAATTAGATTAGAATTGATCTGTATCTTAACTCCGTTTATCCACCTTGCACATCCCTTAATACCCTTACTAACAAAAATCTATCATCACAATTTTGAAATTTCCAATTGACTCATAGCCTCTACTGCTTCTTGGGGGAGAAAGTTCCAGATTTTCACAGCACTTTGTGTGAACAAGTGTTTCCCATCCCCTAAATGGACCAAGTTTAATTTTAAGGCTATGCCCCCTTGTTCTGGATTCTCCCACCAGAGGAAATAGTTTCCCTTTCTTCTACCCTATCAAAACCTTTCAGTCATTTTAAACACCTCCATTAGGTCACCTCTTAAATCTCATCAACTCAAAGGAATACAAGCGATCCATCATCATAACTTAACCCTTTGAGTCCCGGGATTTTAGCTTCTGATGAATCTGTGCTACATCTACTCCGAAGTCAATGAATCACCCTTGAGGTGAAGCGCCCAGAACTGATATTCCAGATAACGTCTGACCAGGTCTCTGTACAGCTGTGACATCACTTCCACCCCTTTGTCGGTCATGAAACTCAAACAAGTGAAGATAGAGAGACTGAAGCACTCAGTCACATAGGCCTGAGTTCTCTTGGTTTCACTGGACAGTTTGCTAGAATTTGGACTAGAGTTTGGACCTTTTACACAAAGCCATTGGGCAGTTGAACAATTTAAAACTTTTCAAGCACAATCCCAATCTTTCCATCTTCTAGTAGGTTAGATTGTTGGACAAATCCCTCACTTCTGTCTCTTCACCACTCCTTGTTTTAGACTCTGGAACAGACAGAAGAAGACTAGAAGCAAATAAGCACAGTGATTTTTTTTTTTACTATCTGTTCTCAAGACGTGGTGACATTGCTACATTTATTGCCCATCCCTAGCTGACCTGAAAAGGTGGTGGTGGACTTTCCTCTGGAACTGCTTCAGTCTGTGTGGTGATGGTTCTCCCACAATGGGTGTTAGGCAGGGAGTTCCAGGATTTTGCCGCAGAAATGGTGAATTAACATTGATATGTGTATTGAGTCTTCTCCTAATCCAGTGCCTGGGTCCTTTGATTGGTCTGTCTGACCTTTCACTGATCTGCACTGTAACAGTTATTTGACAGTTGAGTGATTTGCAACACCACTTCAGGGGGTGCTAAGAATTAACCACAGAGTGTAGGACTAGTGTGGGTGAGAGAGTCCCTGCCTTGAAGAACATTAACCGAATCAGTTGGATTTTTCAGACAGTCCAGTAGCTTTGATAATTGCTCTGTCAGACTGTTCAGCTTCAATGGGGTCAATAATAGAATACTCAGTCCATCACTCACCAATATGACAAAAGTGGAAGTGATATTTATGGATTTTAACTTCATGATTAGTGCCAAAAATTTAGAGTACAGTTCCAAAAAATTGCCCATTTATGTAGAATTATCATAATACTTTGCTGGCTTAGCTTAAATACATCTTTGCTATTCTCCACAGAATGCCTTGCCCCTTATTGGATTTATTGGCGACTATCTTAAATTTATGGCAGGAAAGCATCCTGTCTCTTTAAATTGTAAATTTACATTGGGCCTGAACTTCAACATAGTGGCAATCAGAGTCGGACTGCCAACTCCGCCCCTACTTCCTTACCTTGAAACTTTCTCGATCCTGTCTCGCCCGACCTTCCAACTCAATCCGGGTGGGATCTGTGCAGGGCATCGTGCTCCTGAGGCCTTCAGTTGAGCACTGCTGGTTCGGACAGAAGGAAGCCACACCGGCTGCTGTAACTCAGGTGGTTTAAAACTCCGGCTGCTTTCTCCAGCCAGGGAGAAGGTGGGTTTGTCAGGTGAGTGGTTAGAATTTAGGGTGGGTGTTCAGCCAGTCGGGTGGGGTGGGGGCTGTGGGTGATGGTGGGAGGATTCAACCAGATGTGGGGGGAGTTGGGGGGTTTGGCTGGGGGTGTCGAGATGGAGGAGTTTGTCCAGTTGGGGAGGGGCACGCAGTTGGCAGTTGGGGCTGGGGTTGGGGGGTGTTTGTGCTCGGGCAGTTGTTGGGGGGTCAGGTTGGGCCAAGCCTGGGGTGGGGGGGTTAGTTGGGGGTTGGGGGAAGTCCTGTAAGTTGGGGGGTGGGGGGGAGATTTGGGTGGAGGGGGGTTGGGGGAATCCTGTTGTGAGGGGATGTGGGAGTCTCATGGAGGGGACAGTCCCATTGGAGGGGTAGTATTCGGGCGATAGGGTGTGTTCCCTGGGGCTTCGGGGGTGTGTGGGGAGTGCCATGGGGGGTTGGTGTGGGTCTGTACCATAGTTACCTAGAAGAGATCTGGTTTTAATTCTTCTAACTTTCTCTGGGTGACTATTGGTGTAACCCAGTTGGAAACATCCGAAGTTTGCAACTTAAATCAGAATTTTAGGATGGTTCCTAGTGCAGGACAATTTTCCAAAGGAAGTTTGTACTTCCCAGGCAATTGCCACGCAATCTTTACCTGGGGGTGTTTCCCCTGTTCATCTTTGGGGTCCCTCTTCCCACCACCGATACAACACCCTGGAGCTTGTAAGTTATGGCCCTTTATTGGAATTTTAATCTTCAAAGTTTGAGAATGTGAAATGTCAGGCTAAGCACTCTTCCCTCAGAGTCAGAAGGCTGTGACTTCAAATTCCCACTGCAGGGACTTGAGTTCATAACGTTGGCTGACAATCTAGTGCACTACTGAGGGAGTGCTGCCCTGTCGGAGGTGTGATATCCCACACTGTCTCTCAGGTGTATCAAAGACCCCATGGCACTATTTGAGGAAGAATAAGGGACTCTTCCCAATGATGAACCAATGGTTGTCTTTCAACCAACACCTAAAACATATTATTTGGCTCTTTATCTGAATGCCTGGAGGCTTTGCAATAAGATAGATGAACTACAGGCACAAATAAAGATAAATAGTTTAAATCTAATTACCATTTCAGGGACATGGGGCAGAACTTTCCCCCCATTGGGGGGGAGGTTTAAGAGCGGGCGTGGGGAGGCGCGCCTCTGATCGGCGCCCCTAACCGGGGGCACACCGCCATTTTATGTGGGCGGGTCAATTAAGGCCTGTCCAGCTGTGACAGTTAAGGCCTGTGACATCTACATGGAAGCGCTATGTGCTCCCTGTGTGGGTGAGGGGGTTTGCCTGAGCCAAGAATGCACCCTTTTGCGCATGCACATGAAACAGCGCACTCATCTCCCTGAGGCTAAGTGCTGTATGAGTTGGGACATGTCCATAACTTTTAAAAACACTTTATTTACATTTATTAAAACCTCCATAAAACCTCATCCCGCCCATGGATGAGGTTTGATTCTTTTTCTAATGCCCGCCAGGGCTCCCGGCCTGCTCCCCAACTTTAAGGTTGGATGGGCAGGTCCAGTAATTACTTTAATGACTTTGTCAATGGCCTCAATTGGCTACTGACAGGTCGACGGGTGTACAGCTGATTCTGCTAAGCCCTCGCCTACCTGGAAATTGAAATGGAGCAGGGTAATGTCGGGAGTTCCGCCCGACATCATCATGAGTCATTTTACGTGTCGGTGAGCAGGCCCCGCCCCCTGCTCACTGACTGGGAAATCCTGGCCATGGTTACAAGGTTGAGACATAAATATTCCAGGGTACATCACTTTTCAAAAAGATAGGCAGAAAGGAGAAGGAGGAGGGATAGCCCTGATTATAAAGGACAGTGGGGAGAAAGGATCTTGGCTCAGATGATCAGGAAGTAGAATAGAATGGATGGAGAAAACACTCATCTTAGAAAAAATTTGTCAGACCCCTAGCAGTAGTTGTACCATTGGACAGGGTACTAAGCAAGAAATAATTGGAGCTCATAAAAAAGGCAATGTAATAATAGTGGAGGAACTTAATCTTCATGTAGACTGGACCAGTTGAATTGGCAAAAGTGGCCTGGAAGATGAGTTTGTAGAATGCTTTCATGATTTCTTCCTGGAGCAATACATTTTGGAATCAATTAGGGATAAAGTTATTTGACATCCAGTGTTGTGCAATGAGACAGGGCTAATTAGTAATCTCATAGTCAATGATCCACTGGGAAAGAGTGACCATTCAACAACTGAAGTAAGTTTGAAAGTGACACACTCCAGTCCAAAACATGAATCTTAAATTTAGACAAAGCCATTTCATGAGGGATGAGCTGGCTAAGGTTGATTGGGGACAGAGACTAAAAGGTAAATGAACAGTAGGAAACAATTAAAGAAATAATTCAAAATGTTCAGCAAAAATACATTCCATTGAAAAAACACACATTCAGCAGGAATGATCCAATCGTAGCTTATTAAGGAAGATAAGTATAGTATTAGATTAAAATAAATGGTTTATGACATCACAACAAATAGCAGTAAACCTGAGGATTGGGAATGTTTTCAAAACCAGCAAAGGGGCACCAAAAAGTTGATAAAAATTGAAATAAATAGAATATGAAAGTAAACTAGCCAGGAATATAAAAACAGACTGTAAGAGTTCTACAAGTATAAAAAAAGGAGAGTAGCTAAAGTAAATGTTACGTCCTTAGAGACAGAGACATGAGAAATTTTGTGGGGAAAGAGGAAATGGCAGAGACATTGAACAAATATTTTGTATCTGTCTTCATTGTAAAGGCCCAAATTACATGCTGGAGATAGAAAGTAACTAAGGAGTTGATAAGAGTGAGGAACATAAGATAATAAATATCAGTGGAGAAAAAAGTATTGGAGAAACCTAAGAAACTAAAATCTGACAAATCCCGAGGGTTCTAAAAGAGGTCATTACAGAGATAGTGACTGTGCTGGCTATCATTTTTCAAATTCCTAGGGCAGAATTTTCTACCTGTCGGGCAGGTGAGCCTGACCCAATCTCCAGCGGGTGGGGAGCCGATCCCAGCCGGAGAAGTGGGCCCCACCACCATTTTACATGGACGAGCCAATTGAGGCCCACCCAGCGTGATGTCCGGTGGGAAGCACTAGGCACTCCCTGTGCAGGGGGGGAGGGGGTGGAACCCAAAAGCGAGAGTGCACTCTTTCACGCATGCACATGATAGAGCGCACATCTGCCTGAGGCTAAGTGCTGCCTCAGGGAGATCACTGACACTTTTAAAAACATTAAAAATAGAAAAAAATTCCCTAACATGTCCCCCTTGTGTGACAATGTCACATTGAGATGTGACATGTTCATAATTTGCACTAAAACTTTATTAAACTTTTAAAAACCCCTACATGAAGCCTCATCCCGCCAGTGGATGAGGTTTCATGTTTTCTCTATTCCCCGCCGGGGCTCCTGGCCTGTCTGACAACCTTAAGGTTGGACGGGCAGATCCTTTGTTTCAGTGATCCTCACAATGGCCTCAATTGGCCATTGACAGGTCGGCGGGCCCACAGCTGATTCTGCTGAGCCCCCACCTTCCTGAAAGTTTAAATGGGCCGGGATGACATTGGGAGTTCCGCCTGACATCATCCTGTGTCATTTTACACATTGGCAAGCGGGCCCCGCCCCCTGCTCACCGAGGGCAAAGTTCAGCCCCTAGATTCTAGAGAAGTCCCAGCAGTCTGGAAAGTTAGCAAATGTAATTCAAGAAAGGATGGAAAAAGAGAACAGGGAACTATAGGCCAGTTGGTTTTATATCAGTGTCCCGTCCAGGAAACAGGAAGAAAAAATATATATATATATCTATGTCAGCCTGGCTACTCTATAAAATTATTGTTTTTTCAGTTTTCAAAATGGACAATTGCTGGGCTGATGAAATGGCTGCAGCTGATCATGTGCTCGTAGTTCTGGAAGATTCTAAACTGTTTCAATGGACAAAGGCTACCTTATCATTCTCCTGGAATGCGACTTGTATTGTATAGATATTCCAGCCAAGCCAACACAAAGGGTTCATATAATAAAAGCAAAATACTGCGGATGCTGGAAATCTGAAACAAAAACACAAATAGCTGGAAAAACTCAGCAGGTCTGACAGTGTCCGCGGAGAGGAACACAGAGTTAACGGTTCGAGTCCGTATGACTCTCCATCAGGATTCACAGATGATGTGTCTGCACCAGCCAGCTCTGGACAAAGGCAGAGCTGTATGGGACTTGTCATCTACAATGTTGTACATATGGTTCTTCAGTTACCTGTTCAGAACACAATAGTTTTTAACAAGGGCGCCTTGTTAGCTGAATATTTTGACCCAAAAATACCCTGTCCCGTGGCAGAGAGGTGAGCTGTTTGAATTCCTTTAATTGTGCAGCTTTGAATTTCATCTTCAGTTGCTGTTTAACCTCCGAGGAGAACCGGACTCCAGGCTGGCAATCTGCCTTTGTCCTCCATTTCTCTCCGAGTCTGATCTCCAGAAAGAACCCTGCGTTTCACCTTCAGAATGAACCAATACCCAGGAAACAAGAGCACTTTGCTGCATCTTCGACCTGGAACCGAGTTCCTAAAACCGAGACCAGGAATTCTGCCAGGCAAAGCAACCTGAAAGAACCTTCCTTGGACATTGATTCTGGACTCCAGACTCACATGAACTAACATAATTGTTATTTTTACCGTGGTCTTTGCTCTGAACATCTTTCTTTCCCTTGTCCCCCTTTTATTGTATGAATGCAAAAGTGCAAAAGGGGCAGATGTTGCAAAACCCCTATCCACCTTTTGTGTGTGTGTGTGTGTGTGTGTGTGTGTGTGTGTGTGTGTGTGTGTGTGTGTGTGTGTGTGTGTGTGTGTGTGTGTGTGTGTGTGTGTGTGTGTGTGTGTGTGTGTGTGTGTGTGTGTGTAAAAGAATCCACCCTTTTTATTTTACCTTATGTCGAGTTTGCTGTGGGGCTATTAATTGAGGATTGTATCCAAAACTGAAGAGTTGGGGAAAACACACCAGCACTTACGAAGGTGGAAATCAAAAATCAAGAACATCTTTCTGTTTACGGATGAGTAGCGAGTGGAAAACTCAGGGCTGTTTGAAATGAACCCCCTCCTATCGGTAACATCAGTTGTTGGGAAAATGCTGGAATCTATTATAAAGGAACGCTGAACAATACCTTTAGAAACTGTAGTATGATCAGATAATGTCAACAGGGTTTGATGAAACTGAAATCGTGACTGGCAAACTTATTAGAGTTTTTTGAGGATGCAACTAGTGGGGTAGATAAAGGGGAACCAGTAGATGTAGTATAGTTGAATTTCCAAAAGGCATTCAATAAGGTGCCACACAAAAGGTTAATACATAAGATAAGGGCTCATGGAGTTGGGGTAATATATTATCGTGGATTGGGGATTGATTAATGGACAGGAAGCAGAGAGTAGGCATAAATAGGGCATTTTCAGGTTGGCAGGCTGTGACTAGTGGAGTGCTGCAATGATCAGTACTGGGTCCTCGGCTACTTACAATCTAAATTAATGACTTAGATAAAGTCACAGTACCTAGGCTTGGTAATGATACAAAGCTAGGTGGAAATGTAAGGCAAACAGAGAGGCTGCAATGAGCTATAGACAGGTTAGGTGACTGGACAACAGGATGACAGATTTAGCACAATATGGAGAAGTGTGAGGTTATTCACTTTGGTTGTAAAAATAATTTTTTCAAGGCATGAAACTTGCAGGCTTCCTTCCCCACAGGAATTAGTGAGCCAGAGAGGTTTTTGTGACAATCAATTGTTTCATGGTCACCATTACCAGGACCAACTTTATTAATTGAATTCAAATTTCAGCAGCTACCACAGCAGGATTTGAACCTGTGTCACCAGAGTATCAGCCTGGGCTACGGGATTAGCAGTCTAGTGATGTTACCACTGCACCACCTTCTCCCTGAGTATAAGACTAAGGAAGTCTTTCTACAATTGTGCCTGGTTTTGGTAAGACCATAGCTGGAGTACTGAGCGCAGTTTAAGTTTCCATAAATAAGGAAAGCTGTACTTGCAATGGAGGCATTTGAGCGAAGGTTTGCTAGGTTAGTGCCTGGGATGAGGGGGTTGTCCTATGATGAGAGACTGAGTAAATTGGGTCCAAATTCTTTGGATTTGAGAAGAATAAGAGGTGATCTCACTGAAGCTTGAAAGATTCTGAAGGGGCTTGACAGAGACACTG
The DNA here is from genome assembly GCA_026770705.1 of Isurus oxyrinchus. NCBI lineage: Eukaryota > Metazoa > Chordata > Chondrichthyes > Lamniformes > Lamnidae > Isurus > Isurus oxyrinchus. Next base: position 74,481,281 of record JANJGN010000020.1, on the reverse strand, counting down.
AGAGTTTGATTTCCCTGTTTGGGGGGCCCAGTCTCAGAATAAGGGGTCCATTATTTAGAACTGAGATGGGTTGCGAATCATTGGAATTCTCTACCCCAGGGCCAGGACTTTTCCTATGGTGGGTGAGCTGGGCAGGAGTGGGCATGGGCGGGTGCGGAGCCAATCGTGGCTCCCGAGGTCAGTGGGAAGAGGCGGTGGTAGTGGGAGGCCAACAGTGACCCGGTGGCCTATTCAAAATGGGCCCAGGCAGTCATCCTGAGGCTGACACTGATGTCGGTCAGGAGCATGATGGGGGATAACGTCCCCAGTGAGCAGGCCAGGCGGGAAGGCAGGTCGGTGAGGGGGGTGCAGTCGGCCCCGAGGTTCTCGGATGATTGCCTCACTGCCCTCCTCGAGGAAGTGGGAGCATGCCGGGAGATCCTGGTGCCAAGGGACGGGAGGGGGAGGCCCCCCCCACATAACAAAACGTGCCTGGGAGGAGGTGGCAGAATGGGTCAGCTCCCACGATGGAGTGAGACGCACCCGGGTTCAGTGCTGCAAGTGGTTTAATGACATCTTGTGATCAGGAAGGGTGGGTACAGAGTTGGCCTGGGTCACTTAGCACAGCTGTTAGGTTGGTCCCCTCCCACCCAACTCAGAATTTGGTTATTGTTTTCATTCATACACGGGATGTGACCTTCGCTGGCTGGGCCAGCATTTATTGCCCATGCCTGAGAGGGTGGTGGTGAGCTGCCTTCTGGATCCGCTGCAGGTGGGGTAGGTATACCCACAGTGCTGTTTGGAGGCAATTTGAAGGGTTTGGACCCAGCGACAGTGGTGGAACGGCAAAACATTTCTAAGTCAGGATGGTGAGTGATTGGGAGGGGAACTTCCAGGTGGTGGTGTTCCCCATGTGTCTGCTGCCCTTGTCCTTCTAGGTGGTAGTGTTTGTGGGTTTGGAAGGTCTTAGGATGTGAGTGGCAAACGTGATGGAGGCAGCATCTGGACAAGGAGGTCAGCCCTGGCTGCTTGGAATGAGTGTCTGGCAGCTCCAGGGTCACAAATCGGCTGAGCCCAGTAATGTTTCACTCAGGTGGGGTTGGCCAGGCTGCACTGGCGCTGCAGGTAGAGGGTGGAATAATCAGTGCTCCTCTCTCCTATCAGGAGAAGACAGCCCTCAATAATGCTGAGGGGGTGTGGACTGGTGGAGGACCACCCCACTTTCTAATCCTGTCCAGATACGAGCAGGAGGCCCTGGGGCTGGAGAGGCTCCACGTGCCCAGGTCAACCGGCCAGGGTGAGGTTGGGGGTCAGTGGGAGGTAAGAGCGCAGTGCACTGAGGTCAGAATGTCTGTAAGAGCAACCATTCCACTGTTATCTGTATATTGATGTGAGCATCAAACATGGAATCCCCATTGATAATGGAAAGACGAGGGCTCCCTGAACCGGGTGCCAGGCATGCACAGTAGCAGTGTAATGACTTCAACTAATGACATGTCCTTGTTCTTCCTTTCAGGCTCACCAGAGCACTCCTGGACTCAGGAGGCAGAGGGACCGCCACTCACCCCTGAGGGCCCAGAAGATATAAACACACCAGCATCACACCCTCTCAGCCAGGCAGGCAGCAGCGCAGGTACCAGCAGCTCAATGGGGATAAGATCATTGGCTAGTATCCTGGGGCACAGCAGTGAGGGCATTTCACACTCGCCTGAGGTGTCAAAGTGCCCATGTCGCTGGCAGTTGGAGGACTGCAGGGGAGCAGGTATGTGCCCAGTCGGTGGCTGATGATGAGCCTCTGGAGTTGTCCCTGAGGCAGCAGATGCTGGAAGTCCAGCAGGGTATGCAGGAGGATCTGGTGGAGATACATGAGGGAACGCAAGCCATGGTCTCCATGATGGAGGAGTCCATGTGGGGCATGAACAATGCAATGACCCTCATGGCTGAGCGCCATGATTCCTCCATGGAAAGAGTAGCAACTCTCATGGAGAGGCTCCTCCAGGAGAACAATCAGGGCTTCCTGGGGATGTGCTCCAACCTGCAAGCACTCACAGCAGCATTGATCTCAGTGTGGGAGATGGATTGGGCACCCAGTATCCCAGCTAGGTATCCGTCCATCAGTGGTGAACAGGGAGGTCCAGAGTGACCTCACATTGGTGCATGAGCTGCCTGTCGTCTCTGGGGTTCCTCTCAGGGTGCTCTGGGTGATGACAGCATCTTCTCCGCTCCTCTCCCAGTGACCCTGGCATCTGTTGAGGCTGTGATAACTGGGGAGATGCAGCTGTGGAACTGGCCACTCCCTCCCAGGCGGGGCCAGCACAGGCTCCACAGGCCAGAAGACAACTGTCAAAGCCAACAGGACAGCAGAGTCAGCAGTCTGTCTCAGATGCCAGTGCCAGTGAGGAGGGAGCACCTCGACATAGCACCCATAAACGTAAACTTAAAGCACCTTAGGCACAACACGGGCTCATCACTAGTGTCTTTCTTTTGCCCTGTGTTTAAGTTGTTTTTAAGTTGCTGTGGTGTTCAACCCCTTTTAATGGACTTTGATTTCTGCATTGTAGTATACAATCATTAACTGTTTTGATTCTCAACAAGCCTCCGGGTGCTTCATTAGTTCTGCAGGTGGACGGGAACCCAGGATGTTATGGCTTGTTTGTCATTGAGCTTTATTGATAAGGCACATAGTTAATGTTCCTAACCAGGCAGATGTTGCTCTCAGCTATCGAGTATGGAGCCTGCAGCCTTGGCAGTGGAGGTGGTTCATCTTTGGTAGCTGAAGGTTTGTTGGATCAATGCCCCCTGGGAATCCCTGCCTCCCTGGAGGTTGCTGGAGTCGCCATCTACCCCCTCAGCGTTCTCCTGAGCGTGCTCATCCTCGGACTCACTACTGGACCCATCCTCTGCTGCCAGAGCATCTGAGTCTACGTCTTCTTCCTCCATTGCGTCTCTCCTTTCCAGCTCCGAGTTGTGGAGAGCACAGCATGCAACCACTATCACTGAGACACGATCTGGGGGCTACTGGAGTGCTCCCCCTAAATGGTCCAGGCATCAGAAGCGCATCTTGAGAAGACCGATGGCTCTCTCCACCACAGCCCTTGTGGAGCCGTGGCTCCTATTGTACCGCTGCTCAGCTTCTGTTCTTGGATGGCGGAGAGACATCATGAGCCACCTTCTGAGGGGATAGCCCTTGTCACCCAGCAGCCATCCATCCAGCCGGGCTGGAGCACTGAAGAGCCCCGGCGCCTGGGAGTGTCTGAGGATGTAGGCGTCGTGGGAGCTGCCTGGATACCTTGCACAGACTTGTAGAATCAGCATCCTGTGGTCACACACTATCTGCACGTTCATGGAGTGGAAGCCCTTCCTGTTGATGAAGGCACCGGGCTCTACTGCTGGTGCCTTGATGGCCACATGTGTACAGTCTATAGCACCCTGGACACAGGGGAAGTCAGCAATGGCCGCAAAGCCTCTGTCTCGCTGTGTCTGGCTGGCCTGGTCCCAGCGGTAGTGGATGAAGGTCAATGCCCATCTGAACAGAGCATCTGTAACCTGCTTGACACAAGTGTGGACAGCTGATTGGGAGACACTGCAAAGATTACCCACCGACGCCTGGAAGGAGCTGGAGGCATAGAAGTTGAGGGCCACTGTGACCTTCAGAGCCACTGGCATGGGGTGTCCACCCACACAGTCAGAGCTGATCTCAGGGCCAATCATCTGACAGATATAGTTGACTGTTTTCCTTGACAGACAAAGCCTCCTTTGGCACTGCAGCTCAGTCATATTGAGGTAGCTGCTTCGCCGCCTGTAAACCCTGGCAGCAGGATATTGGCGTCTTCTGCAATCCTTTCCACCTTGGACAACCTCTTGGCCCTGCACCCCTTGTGCCTGTGCCTGTCCTCCCAAAGGTGGCTCCCCTGGAGGCTGAATGTGCACTCCTGGCCTCCTCCCCCTTCTGGCCCTCCCTTCCTCCTCAGAGGAGCTGCCTCCAGTGGAGATCACAATCCCCATTCTCAGGATAAGGGAAGGCTGTCTCAAGGCCCAAAGTGAATCCTCCGGAGCCCTGAACTGAAGCCTGTTCTTTCTGTCGAAGCAGCTCTGAAGCTAACTGAAGTTGTCCTGTTCACGCAAGCACTAAGTAATAAACTAAAGTTCTAACTACTCACATTAGCGAGCCCACTCACCCCTCTTATCCCGACCCTGGATGAGGTTTTTTGAAAATGTGGCCTACCCGCGCGGGCTGTGAGAAATCGTCCTCAATCGCTGCCTCAAGGGCCTTAACTGGCCGTTAGTTAATGGCGGGTGAGCCTCGGAACTCATATCGCCTTCTTCCCAAAATATCGCGATGGCGCACGGTGATGTCAGGACGCACACCCGACATCATCGCGCGACATTTTACACGTCAGCATTTCCGGCCCGCCCCCGCTCACCGACCTGAAAATTCTGCCCCAGAGGGTTGTGGATGCTCCAGCACTGAATATATTTAAGGCTGAGATAGACGGGTTTTTGGTCTCTCAGGGAATTTGGGGATATGGAGAGTGGGCAGGAAAGTAGAGCTAAGGCCAAGATCAGCCATGATCGTATTGAACGGTGGAGCAGGCTCGATAGGTCATGAGGCCTACTCCTGCCCCTATTTTTTACATTCTTATGTTCTTATTCATTGTGGAATGTTTGTGGAAGCTTCTATGGTGCAATCTCAGTTGTTGTGTTTTCTGCATTACAACAGTGACTGCGCTTCAAAATGTACTTCATTGGCTGTAAAAGCTTTGGGATGTTCTGAATGCACCATTTTCTATGCGGCCATACATCCCGCCCTAGATTTTCCCATTGGCGTTATTGTAAATGGGTTACTATTGGAGTCAGTCAACCTGACACTTGTCAAAACTAAGCAGAAAACTTTGTTGACTGATTCCTTTTGAAATATTTTAAATTGTACCCGGAAGTTAAACTGGGGAAGGGCATATAACAAGTGGGTGGCTTGATTTTGAAGGTTTTCTTTGTGATCGATACAACTAATTTGAAATCTGAATTATCTTCAATAACTCAGCGGTGGAATTTCTTGCAATGAATAAAAAAGGACAGGGGGATACATTTTCTATGTAATTAGTAGAAACAAATACTTATAAAGCACCTTCTGACACCTTTGAAATTACACTGAGATAATTCCAGTGAATTATCTTTGGAGTGTCATGATTAACAAACACACAGTTCAGCCCTCTGCATTCCCCTAATTTCACCAGGAGGTTATTAATTACAGCGCAAAACCCAAACGCTACAGACAGAGCTGGGGGTGGGTGGGGGGGGAAATGGTGCTTCTGATTTAAAACCCAGGTTGCGTCAACCACTTTGGATTCACAATGTCTGAGTGTTGCAGTGGGAGCTCAGACTGATGTCATGCCAGTTCAGCTTGTTTTCCAGTCAAGCACATCTTATTGCCATAGACAGTCAGGTTCCTTAGCATTACACATGTTAACTTTCTGAGTTTCATTGTGCAAGGACACACACATTCTCCTGAATACCGCCATTTAATAGCTTCCCACCATTTAAAAACTATTTTACTCTGTCTTTTAACCAATCCGCTCTCCATCCTGGTATATCACCCCCACGACCATGAGACCTTATCTTGTGCAACAACCTTTCATGTGGCATTTATCAAATGCATTTTGAAAATCCAAATGTATCAGATCCACTGCTTCCCCTTTATTTACCCTGCTAGCTACACTTGAAGAACAAACTAGTTACACTCTCAAACACCTTCAGTAACTTTGTCAAACATATGCATGTTGTCCACCAGAGTCATAAGCCAATCAGCCTGTCACTCCGTTGGTTTCTTGTACTGGCTCAGACGCTGAAGGTGCAGCAGGCAGAACCACACCATCAGGACTGCTCTCAGGACATTGGCTGGATATTGAGGGAGTGGATCCGTAGCAACTGCAGTGCATCCCTAACTTCACATGTGGCACTTGCACAATGACATGTGCAGCCAATGGCACCCTTCACCCATGGGTAAGTCTGCCACCCTGGCGAAGAATGCTCACTCCGTCTGCTTCTCTCTGGAAAGACAGAATGCAATTTATTTCCCTGCCTCTGCTTACACAGCATCAGTGACCTCTCTCTTATACACCAGGGAATGGCAAACTGTGAGATTTTGGACATGTCACCTGCTTCAACTTTGAAATAATTCAACATGGCCACCGTCACCTTCATTGTCATTGGCGATGTCATCCTCACCCTGTTCTGTCTCTGAAAGCCTGCCTGCAACAGGTGGATCATTTCAGTGAGTACCTCCTTAGTAATGCAGGGACACCATACATATTGTTCCTGGCTTGTGCTGAGGTAGGATTGCCCCTGAAGACCTTGCAATGGACATAGCCTCCAGTCAAGTGCCCTTCTCCTGTCCCCCTCCTCCTTCTTTGAGCACCTTGTCCTCCTCTGTATTGCCCCTACTCATTCTCACTCTCATGCTAGAAGCCAATGGGGACGGAAACTACAGCACCTATGGAGTATGTGGTTTGAGCAAAGTATCTGAAGACAGAACCAAGGCCTTCCTCACATGCAGCATCACTCCCTGGAGACTTCACCAACTTAACTATCAGTACAAGCTACTCAACACTTACAAATTCATCAACATCCAACAGATGTCAACTATCAGCAATTGACAGAAAAGTGGTTGACGATTCCTTTAAATAGTGCTGGTGGGGCTCCTATCTGCTGCTGAATCTGTCATCATCACTGTGGCTCCTAGATGAGGTTATCCTTGGTTGTCATGCCCAGGGTGTCCCTGTTGTATTCCCTGAAGGATCTCGAGCCTGAGCACTCTCGGTACAGCCAATCTCTCATCATGAATCAACAAGTCATCCATGACACTGAGATGTCATTGTTGCTTGAAGTTTTGCTTCAGAATGAGATTATTTGGAACATGTGCTGGCCATCCATTCATGCAATATTCCCGCACATTCTTCATCTGCTTTTTGTGCCTTTTGAATTTCACAGTCTCTGTGTTGTTGCTGGTGGAAGTTTTGTGATGAGTGAGGTATAGGACTACATATCGTCAATGGAATTTATGGCCTTTTGTTCAGGGTTTTCAGCAGGAATAAGTCCACTGTCGTTTGTTGTTTTCCTTGTTCCAGTTTGTCCATCAGTTTCTTGCTTGGTGCAAGCTGCCCTTCCAGCTCATGAATATGGCTCCTTCACTGGAGCTTATGGGAAATCTTCGGCCTGGTTTTCTCGAGGTTTCCACTTGGTTATATTAGATTCTGGTTCGCCTGCTTCAGGACACCTTCTTTCAGTCATCTCAAGATCTCTGACTAAGTTTGGAAATCCTGAATTTTGTCTGTTTCTCTTGGTTTCCCAGTTCATCTACTTTATAGTTGAGTTGTAGACCTGTGCGAGCTTTTCCGCTTAACAGTGAACATCCTTGGTTGTGGATCATACGCAAAGTTCCTGTGATTTCACTTCCTTTGTACTGGAGTTCAGCAGTCAACTGTCCCTTGATCTTCGGTTGAATGCCTCCTACCATGGACTTACACGTTCGATGGCTGGAGGAAGTCTTGATTTAGCCATTGTTATGTGTCTGAAGAATGGAGCCTCCTGCTCCAGTGTCCTTTTTAAGGTTTGTTTTCTGTCCGTTGACCATAATGTCTGTGCTCCAATAGTTCCCTTTGACCCTGTAATTTCTCCCAACAATGCCACTTCATTGTCTTTTTCAACTTCATCTTCCTGAATGTGACCTGTTTTAATTGGTTTCTCTTTAAATTTCTGTGATAAGAGCTTTTGTTTGCTACAGCATACAGCTTTAAGATGTCTTCTCCTCCTACAGGAATGGTACTTTGTGTTTTGGGTCAGATGCTCTTCATGCTGGTGCAGCCTTTTCCTGCCACACCATGAACACTGAGTAATGGTGGCTACAGTGCCCTCTGTGTCCTACAAACTGCACCGTGTCATTCTTTTTCACCACAAAGTCTCCTTGACGCCTTGAATAAATATACAATGTTGCTTCCTCACTTCTGCTTGCCTTGTTAACTGCACAGTCTTGGTTAGCGTTAGATCCCCCTGGACTGTAGAAAATCTGATAAAGTCTCCTCTACAACAAAGCAATCCTGAATTAGTTCGTCTTTCAGGGTTCCATATTTGCAATTCTCTGCAGGTCGATATAAATCACTAATGAAGGAATCTATGCTCTCTCCTGATCTTTGTGTACGTCAACTGAACTTCACCATTTCTATTATGATATTCCCTCTAAGGCTGGAATTTGTATCACAGGCTTTCATAACCTCTTCATATTTTTTCATTTCTTCTTTTATGCCCTGTCTGACCATTCTGTCATCTGCACTACTGCCTATGGCACAGAGAAGGGTACTGACCTATTCCTTGCTAGTCTTCACTGCTAGTCCCAAAGCTGTTCTGGACCTGGTAAACCTATGATGCCAGTTTTGCCTTTGTTGTCATGTGATCCTACATCACTGATGATGTAGACTGCCAATTTACATATTTAACATTAACACTTTACACTACACTGAACACATGTCACCCGCTCTGAAGAAGAGTCATATAGACTCAAAACATTATCTCTCTTTCTCATCTTATCTGGACCATCCACGTGGTCGAAACACTCTGGTGAAGGTAAGATTTTCTCCATGGCTTCCCTTCACTGTAGCCTCTCGTCAAGTTCTTTAGGCATTTTTGCCATGCTGTCCTTGTCTCACAGTTGTTCCTCTTGCTGCCTTTTCCAGCCACTGAGCTCTTTACTTGATGCTAGTTCTGTTGTCTTTTCCATTGTCGCCATCTGTTATCATTATTGTGGGCTTTAGATGAGGTTGTCCTTGGTCAGGATTGATAGAGACTGCTGGAGCCAAGGCTCTCGATTAACTTTACCTTTTATTGAACATTTTACTAACTATGTACATTACAAGGCTTAGCGCAAGGCTTCACATAGGACTATATCTTAGCACAATCTGTTGTCATGTGATCTTACATCACTAATGATGTAGACTGCCTATTTACATATTAAACATTAACATTTTATACTACACTGAACACACGTCACCTGCTCTGAAGAAGAGTCATACAGACTCGAAATGTGATCTCTGTTTCTCTCTCCACAGGTACTGCCAGACCTGCTGAGTTTTTTGAACAATTTCTGTTATTATCACATGATACCCACTGACATATCATCATCTGCCTATTCCTGTGGGTGTTTCCAGCCACTGCACTAACTATCTACCCAAAATGGCATCTGCAGCTCATAGCAGAAGAGTGTGTGAGCAGCACAGCTGCCATTTTGGACATAAAATGGCACCCACACAGCCAAAACATGTATTCCACATAACCAAATTTTGTGGCCATAATATCGGGATTGAATAAATACGTGGATATGATCCTGGGAATCTGAACATTGTGAAGACAGGGCATTGGGATCTGATCACTGTGAGGTCAGGGTATCAGGACCTGATCACTGTGAGGATAGGGTATTGGGTACCTGGTCATTGTGAGACTAGGGTGTCGAGACCTGATCGCTGTGAAGAAAGGGTATCAGGGAATGATCACTGTGAGGATGAGGCATCGGGACCTGGTCACAATGAGGATATGGTCTCGGGGGCTGATCACTGAGAAGATAGGCTATTGGGACCTGATTACTGTAAGGATAGGGTCTCGGAACCAGATCACTGTAAGGATAGGGTATCGGGACCTGATTACTGTAAGGATAGGGTCTCGGAACCAGATCACTGTAAGGATAGGGTATCGGGGCCTGATCACTGTGAGAACAGGGTGTCGGGACCTGATCACTGTGAGGATTGGGTCTCGGGACCTGATCACTGTGAGTTTAGGGTCTCGGGACCTGATCACAGTGAGTTTAGGGTCTCGGGACCTGATCACTGTGAGTTTAGGGTCTCGGGACCTGATCACTGTGAGTTTAGGGTCTTGGGACCTGATCACGGTGAGGCTAGGGAATCAAGGCCTGATGACAGTGAGGATTGGGTCTCAGGGCTGATCACTGTGAGGATATGGTCTTGGGGCGGATCACTGTAAGAAAGGATATTGGGACCCTATCACTGTGAGGAAAGGGTATCAGGGAATGATCAATGTGAGGATAGGGTATCGGGACCTGATCACTGTGAAGATAAGTTATCGGGACCTCATCACAGAGACATGAGGGTCTCCGGACCTGATCACTGTGAGGCTAGGGAATCGGGGCCTGATGACAGTGAGGATAGGGTCTCAGGGCTGCTCACTGTGAGAATAGGGTATCAGGAAATGATCGCTATGAAGATAGGGTATCGGGACATGATCACTGTGAGGAAAGGGTTTCTGGAACAGGAGACTATGAGGATATGGTATCAGGAACTGATCGCTGTGCGGATAGAGTATCGGGACCTGATCACTTTGAGAATAGGTGGTCAGGACCTCATCACTATGAGGATAGGATCTTGGGACCTGATTACAATGAGGATATGATATCGGGAACTGATCACTGTTAGGATAGGGTCTCAGGGCCTGATCACTGTGAAGATAGGGTATCGGGTACCTGATCACTCTGAGGATAGGGTCTCAGGACCTGATCACTGTGAGGATAAGATAGCAGGGAATTATCACTGTGAGAATAAGGTATCAGGGAATGATCACTATGAAGTTAGGCTATCAGGCGCTGTTCACTGTAAGGAAAGTGTATCGGCACCTGATCACTGTGAGGAAAGGGTTTCGGGAGCAGGCACAGTGAGGATAGGGTACCAGGACCTGATCACAATGTGGATATGGTATCGGGGTCAGATCACTCTGAGGATAGGGCATCGGGACCTGATCACTGTGCAGATAGGTTATTGGGCCCTGATCACTGTTAGGATAGGGTCTCTGGACCTGATCACTGAGAGGAAAGGCTCTCGGGATTTGATCACTGTGAGGATAGGGTATCAGGACCAGATCACTGTTAGGATAGGGCTCCAGGGAATGATCACTGTGAGGATAGGATCTTGGGACCAGATCATTGTGAGGATAGTGTATCGGGACCTGATCACTATGAAGAAAGGGTATCAGGGAATGATCACAGTGAGGATAGGATCTTGGGACCAGATCATTGTGAGGATAGTGTATCGGGACCTGATCACTATGAGGAAAGGGTATCAGGGAATGATCACTGTGAGGACAGGGTATCGGGACCAGATCGCTGTGATGGTAGGGTCTCAGGACCTGATCACAGTGAGGATTCGATATTAGGACCTGATCGCTGTGAAGATGGGGTATCGTGACTTGATCACTGTGAGGTTAGGGTCTTGGGACCTGATCACTGTGGGTTTAGGGTCTCGGGACCTGATCATTGTGATCTTAGGGTCTCGGGACCTGATCACTGTGAGTTTAGGGTCTCGGGACCTGATCACTGTGAGTTTAGGGTCTCGGGACCTGATCACTGTGAGTTTAGGGTCTCAGGACCTGATCACTGTGAGGCTAGGGAATCGGGACCTGATGACGGTGAGGATTGGGTCTCAGGGCTGATCACTGTGAGAATAGGGTATCAGGGAATGATCACTATGAAGATAGGCTATCAGGCGCTGTTCACTATAAGGAAAGTGTATTGGCACCTGATCACTGTGAGGAAAGGGTTTCAGGAGCAGGCACAGTGAGGATATGGTACCAGGACCTGATCACAATGCCGATATGGTATCGGGGCCAGATCACTCTGAGGATAGGTTATTGGGATGTGATCACTGTGAAGATAGGGTATCGGGACCTGATCACTGAGCAGATAGGTTATTGGGACCTGATCGCTGTGCGGATATGATATCGGGAACTGATCACTTTTAGGATAGGGTCCCGGAACCTGATCACTGTGAGAATAGGTTCTCGGGACCTGGTCTCTCTGAGGATAGGGTTTCAGGACCAGATCACTGTTAGGATAGGGCACCAGGGAATGATCACTGTTAGGATGGGGTCTTGGGACCAGATCATTGTGAGGATAGTGTATCGAAACATGATCACTGTGAGGATTCGATATCAGGACCTGATCACTGTGAAGATGGGGTATCGGGACCTGATCACTGTGCGGATAGAGTATCAGGACCTGATCACTTTGAGGATAGGGTATCAGGGAATGATCACTGTGAGGATAGGATTTCGGGACATGATTGTTGTTAGGATAGGGCAACATTGAATGATCATTGCGAGTTTAGGGTATTAGGACCTGTTCTCTGTGAGGATAGGGTATCGGGACCTGATCTCTATGAGGATAGGGTATCGGGACCTGATCACTGTGAAGATAGGGTATCGGGTACCTGATCACTCTGAGGATAGGGTCTCAGGGCCTGATCACTGTGAGGATAAGATAGCAAGGAATTATCACTGTGAGAATAAGGTATCAGGGAATGATCACTATGAAGATAGGCTATCAGGCGCTGTTCACTGTAAGGAAAGTGTATTGGCACCTGATCAATGTGAGGAAAGGGTTTCAGGAGCAGGCACAGTGAGGATAGGGTACCAGGACCTGATCACAATGCCAATATGGTATCGGGGCCAGATCACTCTGAGGATAGGTTATTGGGATGTGATCACTGTGAAGATAGGGTATCGGGACCTGACCACTGAGCAGATAGGTTATTGGGACCTGATCACTGAGAGGAAAGGCTGTCGGGATCTGATCACTGTGAGGATAGGGTATCGGGACCTGATCACTGTGAGGATCGGGTATCAGGGAATGATCACTGTGCAGATAGGTTATTGGGACCTGATCACTGTTAGGATAAGGTCTCGGGACCTGATCACTGAGAGGAAAGGCTCTCGGGATTTGATCACTGTGAGAATAGGGTATCAGGACCTGATCACTGTGAGGATAGGGTCTCGGGACTTGGTCTCTCTGAGGATAGGGTATCGGGACCAGATCACTGTTAGGATAGGGCATCAGGGAATGATCACTATGAGGATAGGGTATAGGGACCTGATCATTGTGAGGATAGTGTATCGGAACATGATCACTGTGAGGAAAGGGTATCAGGGAATGATCACTATGAGGATGGGGTATCGGGACCTGATCACTATGAGGAAAGGGTATCAGGGAATGATCAATGTAAGGATATGGTATTGGGAACTGATAACTGTGAGGATAGGGTCTCTGGACCTGATCACTGTGAGGATAGGGTATCTGGACCTGGTCACTATGATGATAGGGTATCGGGGTCTGATCACTGTGAGGATAGGGTATCTGGACCTGATCACTGTGAGGATAGGGTATCTGGACCTGATCACTGTGAGGATAGGGTATCGGGGTCTGATCACTGTGAGGATAGGGTATCTGGACCTGATCACTATGAGGACAGGGTATCGGGGTCTGATCACTGTGAGGATAGGGTATTTGGACCTGATCACTGTGAGGATAGGGTCTCTGGACCTGATCAATGTGGGGATAAGGTAGCTTGACCTGATCACTGTGAGGATAGGGTATCGGGACCTGATCACAGTGAGTTTAGGGTCTCGGGACCTGATCACTGTGAGTTTAGGGTCTCGGGACCTGATCACTGTGAGTTTAGGGTCTTGGGACCTGATCACGGTGAGGCTAGGGAATCAAGGCCTGATGACAGTGAGGATTGGGTCTCAGGGCTGATCACTGTGAGGATATGGTCTTGGGGCGGATCACTGTAAGAAAGGATATTGGGACCCTATCACTGTGAGGAAAGGGTATCAGGGAATGATCAATGTGAGGATAGGGTATCGGGACCTGATCACTGTGAAGATAAGTTATCGGGACCTCATCACAGAGACATGAGGGTCTCCGGACCTGATCACTGTGAGGCTAGGGAATCGGGGCCTGATGACAGTGAGGATAGGGTCTCAGGGCTGCTCACTGTGAGAATAGGGTATCAGGAAATGATCGCTATGAAGATAGGGTATCGGGACATGATCACTGTGAGGAAAGGGTTTCTGGAACAGGAGACTATGAGGATATGGTATCAGGAACTGATCGCTGTGCGGATAGAGTATCGGGACCTGATCACTTTGAGAATAGGTGGTCAGGACCTCATCACTATGAGGATAGGATCTTGGGACCTGATTACAATGAGGATATGATATCGGGAACTGATCACTGTTAGGATAGGGTCTCAGGGCCTGATCACTGTGAAGATAGGGTATCGGGTACCTGATCACTCTGAGGATAGGGTCTCAGGACCTGATCACTGTGAGGATAAGATAGCAGGGAATTATCACTGTGAGAATAAGGTATCAGGGAATGATCACTATGAAGTTAGGCTATCAGGCGCTGTTCACTGTAAGGAAAGTGTATCGGCACCTGATCACTGTGAGGAAAGGGTTTCGGGAGCAGGCACAGTGAGGATAGGGTACCAGGACCTGATCACAATGTGGATATGGTATCGGGGTCAGATCACTCTGAGGATAGGGCATCGGGACCTGATCACTGTGCAGATAGGTTATTGGGCCCTGATCACTGTTAGGATAGGGTCTCTGGACCTGATCACTGAGAGGAAAGGCTCTCGGGATTTGATCACTGTGAGGATAGGGTATCAGGACCAGATCACTGTTAGGATAGGGCTCCAGGGAATGATCACTGTGAGGATAGGATCTTGGGACCAGATCATTGTGAGGATAGTGTATCGGGACCTGATCACTATGAAGAAAGGGTATCAGGAGAATGATCACAGTGAGGATAGGATCTTGGGACCAGATCATTGTGAGGATAGTGTATCGGGACCTGATCACTATGAGGAAAGGGTATCAGGGAATGATCACTGTGAGGACAGGGTATCGGGACCAGATCGCTGTGATGGTAGGGTCTCAGGACCTGATCACAGTGAGGATTCGATATTAGGACCTGATCGCTGTGAAGATGGGGTATCGTGACTTGATCACTGTGAGGTTAGGGTCTTGGGACCTGATCACTGTGGGTTTAGGGTCTCGGGACCTGATCATTGTGATCTTAGGGTCTCGGGACCTGATCACTGTGAGTTTAGGGTCTCGGGACCTGATCACTGTGAGTTTAGGGTCTCGGGACCTGATCACTGTGAGTTTAGGGTCTCAGGACCTGATCACTGTGAGGCTAGGGAATCGGGACCTGATGACGGTGAGGATTGGGTCTCAGGGCTGATCACTGTGAGAATAGGGTATCAGGGAATGATCACTATGAAGATAGGCTATCAGGCGCTGTTCACTATAAGGAAAGTGTATTGGCACCTGATCACTGTGAGGAAAGGGTTTCAGGAGCAGGCACAGTGAGGATATGGTACCAGGACCTGATCACAATGCCGATATGGTATCGGGGCCAGATCACTCTGAGGATAGGTTATTGGGATGTGATCACTGTGAAGATAGGGTATCGGGACCTGATCACTGAGCAGATAGGTTATTGGGACCTGATCGCTGTGCGGATATGATATCGGGAACTGATCACTTTTAGGATAGGGTCCCGGAACCTGATCACTGTGAGAATAGGTTCTCGGGACCTGGTCTCTCTGAGGATAGGGTTTCAGGACCAGATCACTGTTAGGATAGGGCACCAGGGAATGATCACTGTTAGGATGGGGTCTTGGGACCAGATCATTGTGAGGATAGTGTATCGAAACATGATCACTGTGAGGATTCGATATCAGGACCTGATCACTGTGAAGATGGGGTATCGGGACCTGATCACTGTGCGGATAGAGTATCAGGACCTGATCACTTTGAGGATAGGGTATCAGGGAATGATCACTGTGAGGATAGGATTTCGGGACATGATTGTTGTTAGGATAGGGCAACATTGAATGATCATTGCGAGTTTAGGGTATTAGGACCTGTTCTCTGTGAGGATAGGGTATCGGGACCTGATCTCTATGAGGATAGGGTATCGGGACCTGATCACTGTGAAGATAGGGTATCGGGTACCTGATCACTCTGAGGATAGGGTCTCAGGGCCTGATCACTGTGAGGATAAGATAGCAAGGAATTATCACTGTGAGAATAAGGTATCAGGGAATGATCACTATGAAGATAGGCTATCAGGCGCTGTTCACTGTAAGGAAAGTGTATTGGCACCTGATCAATGTGAGGAAAGGGTTTCAGGAGCAGGCACAGTGAGGATAGGGTACCAGGACCTGATCACAATGCCAATATGGTATCGGGGCCAGATCACTCTGAGGATAGGTTATTGGGATGTGATCACTGTGAAGATAGGGTATCGGGACCTGACCACTGAGCAGATAGGTTATTGGGACCTGATCACTGAGAGGAAAGGCTGTCGGGATCTGATCACTGTGAGGATAGGGTATCGGGACCTGATCACTGTGAGGATCGGGTATCAGGGAATGATCACTGTGCAGATAGGTTATTGGGACCTGATCACTGTTAGGATAAGGTCTCGGGACCTGATCACTGAGAGGAAAGGCTCTCGGGATTTGATCACTGTGAGAATAGGGTATCAGGACCTGATCACTGTGAGGATAGGGTCTCGGGACTTGGTCTCTCTGAGGATAGGGTATCGGGACCAGATCACTGTTAGGATAGGGCATCAGGGAATGATCACTATGAGGATAGGGTATAGGGACCTGATCATTGTGAGGATAGTGTATCGGAACATGATCACTGTGAGGAAAGGGTATCAGGGAATGATCACTATGAGGATGGGGTATCGGGACCTGATCACTATGAGGAAAGGGTATCAGGGAATGATCAATGTAAGGATATGGTATTGGGAACTGATAACTGTGAGGATAGGGTCTCTGGACCTGATCACTGTGAGGATAGGGTATCTGGACCTGGTCACTATGATGATAGGGTATCGGGGTCTGATCACTGTGAGGATAGGGTATCTGGACCTGATCACTGTGAGGATAGGGTATCTGGACCTGATCACTGTGAGGATAGGGTATCGGGGTCTGATCACTGTGAGGATAGGGTATCTGGACCTGATCACTATGAGGACAGGGTATCGGGGTCTGATCACTGTGAGGATAGGGTATTTGGACCTGATCACTGTGAGGATAGGGTCTCTGGACCTGATCAATGTGGGGATAAGGTAGCTTGACCTGATCACTGTGAGGATAGGGTATCGGGGTCTGATCACTGTGAGGATAGGGTATCTGGACCTGATCACTGTGAGGATAGGGTATCTGGACCTGATCACTGTGAGGATAGGGTATCTGGACCTGATCACTGTGAGGATAGGGTATCGGGGTCTGATCACTGTGAGGATAGGGTATCTGGACCTGATCACTGTGAGGATAGGGTATCGGGGTCTGATCACTGTGAGGATAGGGTATCTGGACCTGATCACTGTGAGGATAGGGTATCAGGGTCTGATCACTGTGAGGATAGGGTATCTGGACCTGATCACTGTGAGGATAGGGTATCGGGGTCTGATCACTGTGAGGATAGGGTATCAGGGTCTGATCACTGTGAGGATAGGGTATCTGGACCTGATCACTGTGAGGATAGGGTATCTGGACCTGATCACTGTGAGGATAGGGTATCGGGACCTGATCACTGTGAGGATAGGGTATCGGGGTCTGATCACTGTGAGGATAGGGTATCTGGACCTGATCACTATGAGGATAGGGTATCGGGGTCTGATCACTGTGAGGATAGGGTATTTGGACCTGATCACTGTGAGGATAGGGTCTCGGGACCTGATCTCTCTGAGGATAGGATATCGGGACCAGATCACTGTTAGGATAGGGCGCCAGGGAATGATCACTGTGAGGATAGGGTATCAGGACCAGATCACTGTTAGGATAGGTCTCCATGGAATGATCACTGTTAGGATAGGGCACCAGGGAATGATCACTGTTAGGATGGGGTCTTGGGACCAGATCATTGTGAGGATAGTGTATCGAAACATGATCACTGTGAGGATTCGATATCAGGACCTGATCACTGTGAAGATGGGGTATCGGGACCTGATCACTGTGCGGATAGAGTATCAGGACCTGATCACTTTGAGGATAGGGTATCAGGGAATGATCACTGTGAGGATAGGATTTCGGGACATGATTGTTGTTAGGATAGGGCAACATTGAATGATCATTGCGAGTTTAGGGTATTAGGACCTGTTCTCTGTGAGGATAGGGTATCGGGACCTGATCTCTATGAGGATAGGGTATCGGGACCTGATCACTGTGAAGATAGGGTATCGGGTACCTGATCACTCTGAGGATAGGGTCTCAGGGCCTGATCACTGTGAGGATAAGATAGCAAGGAATTATCACTGTGAGAATAAGGTATCAGGGAATGATCACTATGAAGATAGGCTATCAGGCGCTGTTCACTGTAAGGAAAGTGTATTGGCAGCTGATCAATGTGAGGAAAGGGTTTCAGGAGCAGGCACAGTGAGGATAGGGTACCAGGACCTGATCACAATGCCAATATGGTATCGGGGCCAGATCACTCTGAGGATAGGTTATTGGGATGTGATCACTGTGAAGATAGGGTATCGGGACCTGACCACTGAGCAGATAGGTTATTGGGACCTGATCACTGAGAGGAAAGGCTGTCGGGATCTGATCACTGTGAGGATAGGGTATCGGGACCTGATCACTGTGAGGATCGGGTATCAGGGAATGATCACTGTGCAGATAGGTTATTGGGACCTGATCACTGTTAGGATAAGGTCTCGGGACCTGATCACTGAGAGGAAAGGCTCTCGGGATTTGATCACTGTGAGAATAGGGTATCAGGACCTGATCACTGTGAGGATAGGGTATCGGGGTCTGATCACTGTGAGGATAGGGTATCAGGGTCTGATCACTGTGAGGATAGGGTATCTGGACCTGATCACTGTGAGGATAGGGTATCTGGACCTGATCACTGTGAGGATAGGGTATCGGGACCTGATCACTGTGAGGATAGGGTATCGGGGTCTGATCACTGTGAGGATAGGGTATCTGGACCTGATCACTATGAGGATAGGGTATCGGGGTCTGATCACTGTGAGGATAGGGTATTTGGACCTGATCACTGTGAGGATAGGGTCTCGGGACCTGATCTCTGTGAGGATAGGATATCGGGACCAGATCACTGTTAGGATAGGGCGCCAGGGAATGATCACTGTGAGGATAGGGTATCAGGACCAGATCACTGTTAGGATAGGTCTCCATGGAATGATCACTGTTAGGATAGGGCACCAGGGAATGATCACTGTTAGGATGGGGTCTTGGGACCTGATCACTGTGAGGATAGGGTCTCGGGACCTGATCTCTCTGAGGATAGGATATCGGGACCAGATCACTGTTAGGATAGGGCGCCAGGGAATGATCACTGTGAGGATAGGGTATCAGGACCAGATCACTGTTAGGATAGGTCTCCATGGAATGATCACTGTTAGGATAGGGTCTTGGGACCAGATCCTTGTGAGGATGGTGTATCTGGACCTGATCACTGTGAAGATAGTGTATCGGAACATGATCACTCTGGGTATAGGTTATTGGGATCTGATCACTGTGAGGAAAAGATATCTGGAACTGAACACTGTTAGGATAGGGTATCAGGGAATAATCACTGTTAGGATAGGGTATCAGGGAATAATCACTGTTAGTATAGGGTATCGGAACCTGATCGCTGTGAGGATAGGGTATCGGGGCCTGATCTCTGTGAGGATAGGGTATCAGGGAATGATCGCTGTGAGAATAGGGTATCAGGGCCTGATTGCTGAAGAGAAAGGGTACCAGGGAATGATCACAATGAGGAAAGGGTATCAAGACATGATCACTGTGAGGATAGGATCTTGGGACCAGATCATTGTGAGGATAGTGTATCGGGACCTGATCACTATGAAGAAAGGGTATCAGGAGAATGATCACAGTGAGGATAGGATCTTGGGACCAGATCATTGTGAGGATAGTGTATCGGGACCTGATCACTATGAGGAAAGGGTATCAGGGAATGATCACTGTGAGGACAGGGTATCGGGACCAGATCGCTGTGATGGTAGGGTCTCAGGACCTGATCACAGTGAGGATTCGATATTAGGACCTGATCGCTGTGAAGATGGGGTATCGTGACTTGATCACTGTGAGGTTAGGGTCTTGGGACCTGATCACTGTGGGTTTAGGGTCTCGGGACCTGATCATTGTGATCTTAGGGTCTCGGGACCTGATCACTGTGAGTTTAGGGTCTCGGGACCTGATCACTGTGAGTTTAGGGTCTCGGGACCTGATCACTGTGAGTTTAGGGTCTCAGGACCTGATCACTGTGAGGCTAGGGAATCGGGACCTGATGACGGTGAGGATTGGGTCTCAGGGCTGATCACTGTGAGAATAGGGTATCAGGGAATGATCACTATGAAGATAGGCTATCAGGCGCTGTTCACTATAAGGAAAGTGTATTGGCACCTGATCACTGTGAGGAAAGGGTTTCAGGAGCAGGCACAGTGAGGATATGGTACCAGGACCTGATCACAATGCCGATATGGTATCGGGGCCAGATCACTCTGAGGATAGGTTATTGGGATGTGATCACTGTGAAGATAGGGTATCGGGACCTGATCACTGAGCAGATAGGTTATTGGGACCTGATCGCTGTGCGGATATGATATCGGGAACTGATCACTTTTAGGATAGGGTCCCGGAACCTGATCACTGTGAGAATAGGTTCTCGGGACCTGGTCTCTCTGAGGATAGGGTTTCAGGACCAGATCACTGTTAGGATAGGGCACCAGGGAATGATCACTGTTAGGATGGGGTCTTGGGACCAGATCATTGTGAGGATAGTGTATCGAAACATGATCACTGTGAGGATTCGATATCAGGACCTGATCACTGTGAAGATGGGGTATCGGGACCTGATCACTGTGCGGATAGAGTATCAGGACCTGATCACTTTGAGGATAGGGTATCAGGGAATGATCACTGTGAGGATAGGATTTCGGGACATGATTGTTGTTAGGATAGGGCAACATTGAATGATCATTGCGAGTTTAGGGTATTAGGACCTGTTCTCTGTGAGGATAGGGTATCGGGACCTGATCTCTATGAGGATAGGGTATCGGGACCTGATCACTGTGAAGATAGGGTATCGGGTACCTGATCACTCTGAGGATAGGGTCTCAGGGCCTGATCACTGTGAGGATAAGATAGCAAGGAATTATCACTGTGAGAATAAGGTATCAGGGAATGATCACTATGAAGATAGGCTATCAGGCGCTGTTCACTGTAAGGAAAGTGTATTGGCACCTGATCAATGTGAGGAAAGGGTTTCAGGAGCAGGCACAGTGAGGATAGGGTACCAGGACCTGATCACAATGCCAATATGGTATCGGGGCCAGATCACTCTGAGGATAGGTTATTGGGATGTGATCACTGTGAAGATAGGGTATCGGGACCTGACCACTGAGCAGATAGGTTATTGGGACCTGATCACTGAGAGGAAAGGCTGTCGGGATCTGATCACTGTGAGGATAGGGTATCGGGACCTGATCACTGTGAGGATCGGGTATCAGGGAATGATCACTGTGCAGATAGGTTATTGGGACCTGATCACTGTTAGGATAAGGTCTCGGGACCTGATCACTGAGAGGAAAGGCTCTCGGGATTTGATCACTGTGAGAATAGGGTATCAGGACCTGATCACTGTGAGGATAGGGTCTCGGGACTTGGTCTCTCTGAGGATAGGGTATCGGGACCAGATCACTGTTAGGATAGGGCATCAGGGAATGATCACTATGAGGATAGGGTATAGGGACCTGATCATTGTGAGGATAGTGTATCGGAACATGATCACTGTGAGGAAAGGGTATCAGGGAATGATCACTATGAGGATGGGGTATCGGGACCTGATCACTATGAGGAAAGGGTATCAGGGAATGATCAATGTAAGGATATGGTATTGGGAACTGATAACTGTGAGGATAGGGTCTCTGGACCTGATCACTGTGAGGATAGGGTATCTGGACCTGGTCACTATGATGATAGGGTATCGGGGTCTGATCACTGTGAGGATAGGGTATCTGGACCTGATCACTGTGAGGATAGGGTATCTGGACCTGATCACTGTGAGGATAGGGTATCGGGGTCTGATCACTGTGAGGATAGGGTATCTGGACCTGATCACTATGAGGACAGGGTATCGGGGTCTGATCACTGTGAGGATAGGGTATTTGGACCTGATCACTGTGAGGATAGGGTCTCTGGACCTGATCAATGTGGGGATAAGGTAGCTTGACCTGATCACTGTGAGGATAGGGTATCGGGGTCTGATCACTGTGAGGATAGGGTATCTGGACCTGATCACTGTGAGGATAGGGTATCTGGACCTGATCACTGTGAGGATAGGGTATCTGGACCTGATCACTGTGAGGATAGGGTATCGGGGTCTGATCACTGTGAGGATAGGGTATCTGGACCTGATCACTGTGAGGATAGGGTATCGGGGTCTGATCACTGTGAGGATAGGGTATCTGGACCTGATCACTGTGAGGATAGGGTATCAGGGTCTGATCACTGTGAGGATAGGGTATCTGGACCTGATCACTGTGAGGATAGGGTATCGGGGTCTGATCACTGTGAGGATAGGGTATCAGGGTCTGATCACTGTGAGGATAGGGTATCTGGACCTGATCACTGT
The DNA here is from genome assembly GCA_026770705.1 of Isurus oxyrinchus. NCBI lineage: Eukaryota > Metazoa > Chordata > Chondrichthyes > Lamniformes > Lamnidae > Isurus > Isurus oxyrinchus. The sequence goes on along the minus strand of JANJGN010000020.1, from coordinate 74,458,781 downwards.
GAGGATAGGGTATCTGGACCTGATCACTGTGAGGATAGGGTATCGGGACCTGATCACTGTGAGGATAGGGTATCGGGGTCTGATCACTGTGAGGATAGGGTATCTGGACCTGATCACTATGAGGATAGGGTATCGGGGTCTGATCACTGTGAGGATAGGGTATTTGGACCTGATCACTGTGAGGATAGGGTCTCGGGACCTGATCTCTCTGAGGATAGGATATCGGGACCAGATCACTGTTAGGATAGGGCGCCAGGGAATGATCACTGTGAGGATAGGGTATCAGGACCAGATCACTGTTAGGATAGGTCTCCATGGAATGATCACTGTTAGGATAGGGCACCAGGGAATGATCACTGTTAGGATGGGGTCTTGGGACCAGATCATTGTGAGGATAGTGTATCGAAACATGATCACTGTGAGGATTCGATATCAGGACCTGATCACTGTGAAGATGGGGTATCGGGACCTGATCACTGTGCGGATAGAGTATCAGGACCTGATCACTTTGAGGATAGGGTATCAGGGAATGATCACTGTGAGGATAGGATTTCGGGACATGATTGTTGTTAGGATAGGGCAACATTGAATGATCATTGCGAGTTTAGGGTATTAGGACCTGTTCTCTGTGAGGATAGGGTATCGGGACCTGATCTCTATGAGGATAGGGTATCGGGACCTGATCACTGTGAAGATAGGGTATCGGGTACCTGATCACTCTGAGGATAGGGTCTCAGGGCCTGATCACTGTGAGGATAAGATAGCAAGGAATTATCACTGTGAGAATAAGGTATCAGGGAATGATCACTATGAAGATAGGCTATCAGGCGCTGTTCACTGTAAGGAAAGTGTATTGGCACCTGATCAATGTGAGGAAAGGGTTTCAGGAGCAGGCACAGTGAGGATAGGGTACCAGGACCTGATCACAATGCCAATATGGTATCGGGGCCAGATCACTCTGAGGATAGGTTATTGGGATGTGATCACTGTGAAGATAGGGTATCGGGACCTGACCACTGAGCAGATAGGTTATTGGGACCTGATCACTGAGAGGAAAGGCTGTCGGGATCTGATCACTGTGAGGATAGGGTATCGGGACCTGATCACTGTGAGGATCGGGTATCAGGGAATGATCACTGTGCAGATAGGTTATTGGGACCTGATCACTGTTAGGATAAGGTCTCGGGACCTGATCACTGAGAGGAAAGGCTCTCGGGATTTGATCACTGTGAGAATAGGGTATCAGGACCTGATCACTGTGAGGATAGGGTATCGGGGTCTGATCACTGTGAGGATAGGGTATCAGGGTCTGATCACTGTGAGGATAGGGTATCTGGACCTGATCACTGTGAGGATAGGGTATCTGGACCTGATCACTGTGAGGATAGGGTATCGGGACCTGATCACTGTGAGGATAGGGTATCGGGGTCTGATCACTGTGAGGATAGGGTATCTGGACCTGATCACTATGAGGATAGGGTATCGGGGTCTGATCACTGTGAGGATAGGGTATTTGGACCTGATCACTGTGAGGATAGGGTCTCGGGACCTGATCTCTGTGAGGATAGGATATCGGGACCAGATCACTGTTAGGATAGGGCGCCAGGGAATGATCACTGTGAGGATAGGGTATCAGGACCAGATCACTGTTAGGATAGGTCTCCATGGAATGATCACTGTTAGGATAGGGCACCAGGGAATGATCACTGTTAGGATGGGGTCTTGGGACCAGATCATTGTGAGGATAGTGTATCGAAACATGATCACTGTGAGGATTCGATATCAGGACCTGATCACTGTGAAGATGGGGTATCGGGACCTGATCACTGTGCGGATAGAGTATCAGGACCTGATCACTTTGAGGATAGGGTATCAGGGAATGATCACTGTGAGGATAGGATTTCGGGACATGATTGTTGTTAGGATAGGGCAACATTGAATGATCATTGCGAGTTTAGGGTATTAGGACCTGTTCTCTGTGAGGATAGGGTATCGGGACCTGATCTCTATGAGGATAGGGTATCGGGACCTGATCACTGTGAAGATAGGGTATCGGGTACCTGATCACTCTGAGGATAGGGTCTCAGGGCCTGATCACTGTGAGGATAGGGTATCAGGGTCTGATCACTGTGAGGATAGGGTATCTGGACCTGATCACTGTGAGGATAGGGTATCGGGGTCTGATCACTGTGAGGATAGGGTATCAGGGTCTGATCACTGTGAGGATAGGGTATCTGGACCTGATCACTGTGAGGATAGGGTATCTGGACCTGATCACTGTGAGGATAGGGTATCGGGACCTGATCACTGTGAGGATAGGGTATCGGGGTCTGATCACTGTGAGGATAGGGTATCTGGACCTGATCACTATGAGGATAGGGTATCGGGGTCTGATCACTGTGAGGATAGGGTATTTGGACCTGATCACTGTGAGGATAGGGTCTCGGGACCTGATCTCTCTGAGGATAGGATATCGGGACCAGATCACTGTTAGGATAGGGCGCCAGGGAATGATCACTGTGAGGATAGGGTATCAGGACCAGATCACTGTTAGGATAGGTCTCCATGGAATGATCACTGTTAGGATAGGGTCTTGGGACCAGATCCTTGTGAGGATGGTGTATCTGGACCTGATCACTGTGAAGATAGTGTATCGGAACATGATCACTCTGGGTATAGGTTATTGGGATCTGATCACTGTGAGGAAAAGATATCTGGAACTGAACACTGTTAGGATAGGGTATCAGGGAATAATCACTGTTAGGATAGGGTATCAGGGAATAATCACTGTTAGTATAGGGTATCGGAACCTGATCGCTGTGAGGATAGGGTATCGGGGCCTGATCTCTGTGAGGATAGGGTATCAGGGAATGATCGCTGTGAGAATAGGGTATCAGGGCCTGATTGCTGAAGAGAAAGGGTACCAGGGAATGATCACAATGAGGAAAGGGTATCAAGACATGATCAGTGTGAGGATAGGGTATCAGGTCCTGATCAATGTGAGGATCGGGTATCGGGACCAGATCGCTGTGATGATAGGGTCTCAGGACCTGATCACTGTGAGGATTCGATATCAGGACCTGATCACTGTGATGATGGGGTATCGTGACTTGATCACTGTGAGTTTAGGTCTCGGGACCTGATCGCTGTGAGTTTAGGGTCTCGGGACATGATCACTGTGAGGCTAGGGAATCGGAACCTGATCACTGTAAGGATGGGGTATCGGGACCTGATCACTTTGAGGAAAGGTTTCGTGACCTGATCACTGTGAGTTTAGGGTCTCAGGACCTGATCACTGTGAGGATAGGGTATCGGGACCTGATCACTTTGAGGATAGGTGGTCAGGACCTCAATACTGTGAGGATAGGATCTTGGGACCTGATTTCTATGAGGATATGATATTGGGAACTGATCACTGATAGGATAGGGTATTAGGACCTGATCACTGTGAGGATAGGGTATCAGGACCTGATCACTGTCAGGATGGAGTATCGGGACCTGATCACTGTGAGGAAAAGGTATCGGGACCTGATCTCTGTAATGATAGGGTATTGAGGCCTGATCACTGTGAGGTTAGGGTTTCAGGAAATGATCACTGTGAGGATATGATCACGGGACATGATCACTGTAAGAATAGGGTATCGGGACATGATCACTGTCGGGACCTCATCACTATAAGGATAGGATCTCGGGACCTGATTACTGTGAGGATATGGTATCAGGAACTGATCACTGTTAGGATAGGGTCTCAGGGCCTGATCACTGTGAAGATAGGGTATCGGGTACCTGATCACTCTGAGGATAGGGTCTCAGGACCTGATCACTGTGAGGATAAGATAGCAGGGAATTATCACTGTGAGAATAGGGTATCAGGGAATGATCACTATGAAGTTAGGCTATCAGGCGCTGTTCACTGTAAGGAAAGTGTATCGGCACCTGATCACTGTGAGGTTAGGGTTTCAGGAAATGATCACTGTGAGGATATGATCGCGGGACATGATCACTGTAAGAATAGGGTATCGGGACATGATCACTGTCGGGACCTCATCACTATAAGGATAGGATCTCGGGACCTGATTACTGTGAGGATATGGTATCAGGAACTGATCACTGTTAGGATAGGGTATCAGGGAATGATCACTGTGAGGATAGAGTATAGGGACCTATTTTGACTGTGAGGATAGGGTCACGGGACCTGATCACTGTGGAGACAGGGTATCAGGGCATGATCACTGTGAGGAAAGGTTGTCGGGATTTGATCAATGTGAGGATAGGGTATCGGGAGCTCACCACTGTGAAGGTAGGGTCTCAGGGCCTGATCACTGTGAAGATGAGGTATCAGGACATGATCATTGTGAGGAAAGGTTTCATGACCTGATCACTGTGAGTTTAGGATCTCGGGACCTGATAACTGTGAGGAAAGGGTATCAGGGAATGATCAATGTGAGGAGAGGGTATCAGCGAATGATCACTGTGAGGATAGGGTGTTGGGAACTGATAACGGTGAGGATAGGTTCTCGGGACATGATTGCTGTTAGGATAGGGCAACATGGAATGATCACTGCGAGTTTAGGGTACTGGGACCTGTTCTCTGTGAGGATAGGGTATTGGGACCTGATCATAGTGAGGACAGGGTTTCGGGACCTCATAGAAGAGAGGTGAGGGTCTCGGGACCTGATCACTGTGAGGAAAAGGTATTGGGACCTGATCACTGTAATGATAGTGTATCGGAACCTGATCACTGTGAAGATAGGGTATTGGGACCTCATCACAGAGACGAGAGGGTCTCGAGACCTGATCACTGTGAGGATAGGGTATCGGGACCTGATCACTCTGAGGATAGGGTATCGAGACCTGATCACTGTGAGGATAGGGTATCAGGACCTGATCACTGTGAGGATAGGGTATCGAGACCTGATCACTGTGAGGATAGGGTATCGAGACCTGATCACTGTGAGGATAGGGTATCGAGACCTGATCACTGTGAGGATAGGATATCGAGACCTGATCACTGTGAGGATAGGATATCGAGATCTGATCACTGTGAGGATAGGGTATCGGGATCTGATCACTGTGAGGATAGGGTATTGAGACCTGATCACTATGAGGATAGGGTATCGAGACCTGATCACTGTGAGGATAGGGTATTGAGACCTGATCTCTGTGAGGATAGGGTATCGGGATCTGATCACTGTGAGGATAAGGTATCGGGATCTGATCACTGTGAGGATAGGGTATCAGGATCTGATCACTGTGAGGATAGGGTATCAGGATCTGATCACTGTGAGGATAGGGTATCGAGACCTGATCACTGTGAGGATAGGATATCGAGACCTGATCACTGTGAGGATAGGGTATCGAGATCTGATCACTGTGAGGATAGGGTATCGGGATCTGATCACTGTGAGGATAGGGTATCGGGACCTGATCACTGTGAGGAAAGGTTTTGTTACCTGATCACTATGAGTTTAGGATCTCAGGCCTGATCACTGTGAGGCTAGGGAATCGGGACCTGATCACTGTGAGGATAGGGTCTAAGGGGCTGATCACAGTGAAGATAGGGTATCAGGGAATGATCAATATGAGGATAGAGTATAGGAACCTCTTGACTGTGAGGATAGGGTATCGGGACCTCATCACAGAGAGGAGTGGGTCTCGGGACCTGATCTCTGTGAGGAGAGGGTATCAGGGAATGATCAATGTGAGGAGAGGGTATCAGGAACTGATCACTGTGAGGAGAGGGTATCAGGAAATGATCACTGTGAGGAGAGGGTATCGGGAACTGATCACTGTGAGGAGAGGGTTTCAGGAAATGATCACTGTGAGGATATGATCACGGGACATGATCACTGTAAGAATAGGGTATCGGGACATGATCACTGTCGGGACCTCATCACTATAAGGATAGGATCTCGGGACCTGATTACTGTGAGGATATGGTATCAGGAACTGATCACTGTTAGGATAGGGTATCAGGGAATGATCACTGTGAGGATAGAGTATAGGGACCTATTGACTGTGAGGATATGGTCATGGGACCTGATCACTGTGGAGACAGGGTATCAGGGCATGATCACTGTGAGGAAAGGTTGTCGGGATTTGATCAGTGTGAGGATAGGGTATCGGGAGCTCACCACTGTGAAGGTAGGGTCTCAGGGCCTGATCACTGTGAAGATGAGGTATCAGGACATGATCAGTGTGAGGATAGGGTTTTGGGACCTGACCACTATGAGTATAGGGTATCAGGGAATGATCAATGTGAGGATAGGGTATTAGGAACTGATAAGTGTGAGGATAGATTCTCGGGACATGATTGCTGTTAGGATAGGGCAACATGGAATGATCATTGCGAGTTTAGGGTATTGGGACCTGTTCTCTCTGATGTTAAGGTATCGGGACCTGATCATTGTGAGGACAGGATTTCAGGACCTCATTGAAGAGAGGTGAGGGTCTCAGGACCTGATCACTGTGAGCATAGTGTATTGGGACCTCATCACTGTGATGATAGGGTATCGGGACCTGGTCACTGTGACGTTAGGGTTTTGTGACCTGATCACTGTGAGGATAGGATCTAAGGGGCTGATTACAGAGAAGATAGGGTATCAAGGAATGATCAATATGAGGATAGGGTATAGGAACCTCATGACTGTGAGGATAGGGGTTCAGGGACTGATCACTGTGAGGATAGGGTATCGGGACCTGATTACTATGAGGATATGATATCTGGAACTTATCACTGTTAGGATAGGGTATCAAGGAATGATCAATGTGAGGATAGGATTTTGGGAACTGATAACTGTGAGGATAGGTTCTCGGGACCTGATCAATGTGAGGAAAGGTTGTCAGGATTTGATCAGTGTGAGGATAGGGTATCGGGACCTCACCACTGTGAAGGTAGGGTCTCAGGGCCTGATTACTGTGAAGGTAGGGTCTCGGGGCCTGATCACTGTGAAGATGGGGTATCGGGACCTGATCACTGTGAAGATGGGGTATCGGGACCTGATCACTGTGAAGATGGGTATCGGGACCTGACCACTGTGAAGATGGGGTATCGGGACCTGATCACTGTGAAGATGGGGTATCGGGACCTGATCACTGTGAGGCTAGGGAATCGGGACCTGAGCACTATGAGGATAGGTTATTCAGACGTGATCACTCTTTGGATAGGGTATTGGGAGCTCATCAATGTGAGGTTAGGTTATTGGAATGTCATCACTGTGAGGATAGGGTATCGGGACCTGATCAATATGGGGATAGGGTATCGGGACCTGATCAATATGGGGATAGGGTCTCGGGACCTGATCACTGAGAGGAAAGGGTCTCGGGACTTGATCACTGTGAGGATAGGGTCTCGGGACCTGATCACTGAGAAGAAAGGGTCTCAGGACTTGATCACTGTGAGGATAGGGTCTCGGGTCCTGATCAATGTGGGGATTAGGTATCAGTGAATGATCACTGTGAGGATAGGGTATCACGACCTAATCACTGTGAGGATAGGGTCTCGGGACCTGGTCTCTCTGAGGATAGGGTATCGGGACCAGATCACTGTTAGGATAGGGCTCCATGGAATGATCACTGTTAGGACAGAGGCTTGGGACCAGATCATTTTAGGATAGTATATCAAAACATGATCAATGTGAGGAGAGGGTATCAAGGAATGATCACTGTGAGGATAGGCTATCGGGACCTGATCACTGTGAGAATAGGTTCTCGGGACCTGGTCTCTCTGACGTTAGGGTATTGGGACCAGATCACTGTTAGGATACGGCTCCAGGGAATGATCACTGTTAGGATAGGGTCTTGGAACCAGATCATTGTGAGGATAGTGTATCGAAACATGATCAATGTGAGGTGAGCGTATCAGGGAATGATCACTGTGAGAATAGGTTCTCGGGACCTGGTCTCTCTGAAGATAGGGTATCGAGACCAGATCACTGTGAGGCAAGGGTATCAGGGAATGATCTCTGTGAGGATGAGGTATCGGGACCTGATCACTGAGAGGAAAGGGTCTCGGGGCCTGATCACTGTGAGTTTAGGGTATCGGGATCTGATCACTGCGAAGATGGGGTATCGGAACCTGATCACTGTGAGGAAAGGTTTCGTGACCTGATCACTGTGAGGAAAGGTTTCGTGACCTGATCACTGTGAGTTTAGGGTCTCGGGACCTGATTACTGTGAAGATGGGGTATCGGGACCTGATCACTGTGAGTTTAGGATCTCGGGACCTGATCACTGTGAGTTTAGGGTGTCGGGACCTGATCACTGTGAGGCTAGGGAATCGGGACCTGATGACAGTGAGGATTGGGTCTCAGGGCTGATCACTGTGAGAATAGGTATCAGGAAATGATCACTATGAAGATAGGGTATCAGGACCTGATCACTGTAAGGAAAGTGTATCGGGACCTGATCACTCTGAGGGTATGGTATCGGGACCTGATCACTCTTTGGATAGGGTATAGGGACCTCATCAATGTGAGGTTAGGTTATTGGAATGTCATCACTGTGAGGATAGCGTATCGGGACCTGATCAATGTGTGGAAAGGGTCTCAGGACCTGATCAATGTGTGGAAAGGGTCTCAGGACCTGATCAATGTGTGGAAAGGGTCTCAGGACCTGGTCAATGTGTGGAAAGGGTCTCAGGACCTGATCAATGTGTGGAAAGGGTCTCAGGACCTGGTCAATGTGTGGAAAGGGTCTCAGGACCTGATCAACGTGGGGATAGGGTATTGGGACCTGAACACTGTGAGGATAGGGTATTGGGGTCTGATCAATGTGAGAATAGGGTATCGGGACCTGAACACTGAGAAGATAGGGTCTCGGAACCAGATCACTGTGAGGATAGGGTATTAGGACCTGATCACTGTTAGGATAGGGTATCGGGACCTGATCACTGAGAGGAAAAGGTCTTGGGACTTGATCACTGTGAGGATCGGGTTTCTGGACCTGATCACTGTGAAGATAGGATATCGGGGTCTGATCACTGTGAGGATAGGGTATCAGGACCAGATCACTGTTAGGATACGGCTCCAGGGAATGATCACTGTTAGAATAGGGTCTTGGGAGCAGATCATTGTGAGGATAGTGTATCGAAACATGATCACTGTGAGGCGTGGGTATCAGGGAATGTGAGGATGGGGTATCGGGACCTGATCACTGTGAGGAAAGGGTCTCTGGACTGATCAATGTGTGGATAGGGCTTTGGGACCTGATCATTGTGAAGATAGGATATTGAGACCTGATCACTGTGAAGATAGTGTATCAGGGAATGATCACTGAGATGAGTTTCCACCTCACCCTATGCTAAAGGCTAACTCAGTTTGGGAATTAAATCTGTGCAGTAAATTCTGCAAAAAAACATCATTTGGTTTTAGGGACTTCTGTTCAATATAAACAAGATCTAACTTCAGTTTTGAAATGACAATTAGTCAGAAATGTATCAGTTTTGGCTGGGGCTTATTCTACGTCTTGCCTGAAGTAACTGGAAGAAATGAGAGCAAACTAAAATAAACCCTGTAACATAAATTGACTGTTTCATAATCTTGCTGCATGCTGAGTACATACAGATTTCAGCAACAGATACAAACCTGAAATGATATTCTTCTGACTTTGGCTTCAAAGTGCACCAAGATAATATAATGGAGGACAACAATCTGGTCCTATTGCAGGAGGATTAACAAAGCTAACTCAGTGCAGACTGGAGACAGAAGCTGACAGCTCGCTGATCAGAATGGCTCTCTTATACACCGGGCTGCACATTAATCAACTGTGACAAGTTCATCTCGAACAGATATCAAGAAACATTGTTTTTTTTTACCTCAAGCTGTGATAAATGTCTGGAATAATGTACCAAGGAAGGTCGTGGAGACAAACACATCAAAATACAATTAGATATCAGGGTGGGAGACGTTAGTGCACTAGTGGGGCATTGAATGTACTTCAATGATTCTTCTGATTTCTCACAGTCTCATTTGGAGGCAATTGCACTCACACAGACGCTCCTTGAGTGCAGTTCCCAGCTGGGATCCTGAAATTTCAGATCCAGTAGTCTATCTAATTTCTTAGTAGCTGGGAATGATCAGATCCTTGTTTACAATCAGGCTGAGTTTGGAGGAATATGGGGAAGGGGGAGATGGAACTGAATCAATTGTCACGAGTTAATTTTTTTTAGGGAGTCTGACTTGGAAATTTGAGACATTTGGAGAAATTGTCCGGTACTGTTGGCGTCAGGAGCGGACAATATGCTGAGAAAGCCAAAAATCGGTTTTATGCCATCGTGAAACCATTTTGTGACCGTCTGCTCCACCTGTCAATGGCGGTCCATGCTTCCCAATGCTGCACATCGGAATCGAATTTCAGTACTTTACAACTCATTATAAGCCCTGCTCACCGGAATCGTCTCCCCATGCGGGACCATCTGGACACGCCGACATGTTTCACAACTGTACATAATTGGTGTGCACCAGGTGAGCTGCACTTCACTCAGGACTTTGAGCCTTATTTACCTACCTTGCTTAGGGCAGCATCAGCACCAGGCTTCACAGGCAGCACCACATCACTTTCATGGAGGGTTCATGGGCAGGTCTCCACCTACCAGAACAGCCATAAGGCCGGGGTGACTTTTCAATGGCTGCAGGGCCAGGGTTTGCTTGGGGAAGGGGAAGAAGTGGCAAGAGGAGAGGCTGCAGAGTGAGAGCTGTACTGGGGAAGGGGATATGCCAGGGCACATGTTGATCTGTGCAAGTGGCCTCAAGGTGCTGAGGGCTGTGAGACAGTGAATGGTGATGTCCTTTGAGCTGGCAGTGAGTGAGATGCCAGTGAATGTGTGCTGGGCTTGTGAGCAGGTGAGTTTAGAGTGATGAGATGGTTGACTTACCCTGGCTGCACGGATGAGATCATTCATCCTCTTTCTACACTGGATGGCCAACCTCTTCTGTGCAGCGTTGGCACTGACCACCTCTACCACCGCCTCCCAAGCCGGAGTGTGAGACTGATGGGCCTCCCAAGCCAGAGCGGGGAGAGAGGACATTGCAGTGGCCTCCACGGCATCCAAAAGGCATCCTGGGAATGTGTCACTGAATGGCGGGTGGGCTGAACTCTTCTTGACTTTTGGGTCCATGTCTTCATCGGAGAGGCCCTGGGCTGCAAGCATTGAGAAGTGTGCGTGTGGCTGCAGTTTAAATCTGATGCCCTGCGTGAGGAAGCAGCGAGGGTAACGGTGTGGTGGGTCAATCAGAGGCTGGCCGCCAGTGATCCGGTGTGTTTCCAGTGGCTGCATAGTTAATGAGATGGGAAGAGGACAATGCAGCATGAAGATCCACCATTGAAACTGGTGAGTAAAATGGCTTTTCCCCACCTGCTACCGTACTTAGTGCAAATCTGGGAAGATTCCATCCTCCATCTCAAAATAATACTGTAACTCAAATTAATACTCTATCTCAAAATAATACTGTATCTCAAATTAATACTGTATCTCAAAATAAAACTGTATCTCAAATTAATACTGCATCTCAAAATAATACTGTATCTCAAACTAATACTGCATCTCAAAATAATACTGTATCTGAAAATAATACTGCATCTCAAAATAAAACTGTATCTCAAATTAATACTGTATCTCAAAATAATACTGCATCTCAAAACAATACTGTAACTGAAATTAATACTGCATCTCAAAATAATACTGTATCTCAAAATAATATTGCATCTCAAAATAAAACTATCTCAAATTAATACTGCATCTCAAAATAATACTGTATCTCAAATTAATACTGTATCTCAAAATAATACTGTATCTCAAATTAATATGGCATCTCAAAATAATGCTACATCTCAAAATAATACTGCATCTCAAAATAAAACTGCATCTCAAATTAATACTGCATCTCAAAATAAAACTATCTCAAACTAATACTGCATCTCAAAATAATACTGTATCTCAAACTAATACTGCATCTCAAAATAATACTGTATCTCAAATTAATACTGCATCTCAAAATAAAACTGTATCTCAAAATAATACTGCATCTCAAAATAATACTGTATCTCAAACTAATACTGCATCTCAAAATAATACTGTATCTGAAAATAATACTGCATCTCAAAATAAAACTGTATCTCAAATTAATACTGTATCTCAAAATAATACTGCATCTCAAAACAATACTGTAACTGAAATTAATACTGCATCTCAAAATAATACCGTATCTCAAAATAATATTGCATCTCAAAATAAAACTATCTCAAATTAATACTGCATCTCAAAATAATACTGTATCTCAAATTAATATGGCATCTCAAAGTAATACTACATCTCAAAATAATACTGCATCTCAAAATAAAACTGCATCTCAAATTAATACTGCATCTCAAAATAATACTGTATCTCAAATTAATACTGCATCTCAAAATAAAACTATCTCAAACTAATACTGCATCTCAAAATAATACTGTATCTCAAATTAATACTGCATCTCAAAATAAAACTGCATCTCAAACTAATACTGCATCTCAAAAGAAAACTGTATCTCAAATTAATACTGCATCTCAAAATAATGCTGTATCTCAAATTAATACTGCATCTCAAAATAAAACTGTATCTCAAAATAATACTGCATCTCAAAATAAAACTGTATCTCAAACTAATACTGCATCTCAAAATAATACTGTATCTCAAAATAATACTGCATCTCAAAATAAAACTGCATCAAACTAATACTGCATCTCAAATCAATACTGTAGGCGGAATTTCCCCTAAATTGCACCAAGCGTGGTGAAGGGTGTGAAAAATGATGCCTTTCCTGCCGGCCGCAAGGGCAGATATTTGCACCATATCGTGGGTGAGAGACTGAGTGGTGATGTCCCTTGAGCTGGCAGTGAGTGAGCTGCCAGTGAATGTCTGATGACCTTGTGAGCGTGTGAGTTTAGAGTGATGAGATGGTTGACTTACCCTGGCTGCACGGATGAGATCATTCATGCTCTTTCTGCACTGGATGGCCGACCTCTTCTGTGCAGCGTTGGCACTGACCACCTCTACCACCGCCCTCCCGAGCTGGAGTGGTGAGATTGCTGGACATCCTGCGGCCAGAGCGGGCCTCCAAAAGGCATTCTGGTGACAGGGCCCTGAACTCCTCTCAGCTTTCACTGGATCAGCGCTGGGCTGCAAGCATTAAGACCCGTGTGTGTGGCTGCAGTTTGGATATGGCACCGGAGTGAGGAAACAGTGAGCTAACAGCATGGCGCGCGATTCGGAGACCGTCTACCAGCGCGATAGTGTGTTTCCTGTGGCTGCATTATTACTGAGGCAGGAAGTGGACAATACAGCACCAAAACATGCCATTGCCGCCAGCGGTAAAGCGACATTCTTCATGTCTGCCAGCGCACTTAGTGCAAACTATTCTGCCCATTGCATTGAAAATCTATTTCTTTTGTCTGCACTGAGTGTTTATTTGTGGGGGAACTTTTGTGAGGTCACCTTCGTTGCTGAGGAATGGAACACTTTCCATTTCAGCAACAAGCTCAGGTACAGAATGGATGAGATGCTTAGGAAAATGTCCCTCACTGCCCTTTGTAATCTACATCGAATCCAGAGGAGCCCTTCCTTTCCTTCTCTCTTCCAGAATAACTTGTCTCAATCTCCACAACTGCCATCCTGTGGTTTGTCTGAGTGAGACTGCCAGCTCTGTGCTAACTCAGTGCCAGTCTAGGTTTTGTGCTATGCAGGCGCCGGGTTGAGACTTGCCTCTGACATAATTTACTTAAAGGGTCACTGAAAACATCAGGAGCATGACAATAAGAGTAGGCCATTCAGCCCCTCCAGCCGGCTCCTTTATTCTATCGTCTGGTTGATCAGCAAACTCCAGTTAGCCACCTCTGAGAATTTTGAGGAACGGTTGACCAGTTTCCCCCTGAAACCCTGCCCGTGAGTAACAAGTGGGACATGCTGGCTCTTGACCTCCTGGAAGACTTACCGTGTTTTGGAAAAAAGAGCTATAAAGAACCAGGCTTAAAGATAAAACGAGAGAACAATAACAAGCTTGTGTGACAGAGATAGAAGTCGAGGAGATTGGGAACGGATCATGTGGCCTCAGGTTGGTGGGGTAATAAGAGCAGAGATGCAGGCCTCTGCTGCTGTTTCTGTTTTAGTTGTGTCGACTTTACAGACTAATATCCGCATTCTGCCAACATTTATATGGCCATTTTAACACTCCACCCTGCTCTCTTGCCCACATGTCTGTCCTTGGCTTGCTGCATTGTTCCAGTGAAGCCCAACGCAAACTGGAGGAACAACACCTCATCTTCCGACTAGGCACTTTACAGCCTTCCGGACTGAATATTGAATTCAACAACTTTAGGTCGTGAGCTCCCTCCCCCATCCCCACCCCCTTTCTGTTTCCCCCCTTTTTTTTTCCCAATAAATTATATAGATTTTTCCTTTCCCACCTATTTCCATTATTTTTAAATATTTTAAAATCTTTTATGCTCCCTCCACCCCCACTAGAGCTATACCTTGAGTGCCCTACCATCCATTCTTAATTAGCACATTCGTTTAGATAATATCACCAACTTTAACTTTAACACCTATGTGTTCTATTGTACCATTGTCGCTGACATCTTTTGATGATGTGCTTCTATCACTGCTTGTTTGTCTACACAACCACCTCTCTCTCTCCCTATCTCTCCGCCCCCCACACACACACCTTAAACCAGCTTATATTTCAACTCTTTCTTGGACTCGAACTCAAGTTCTGTTGAAGGGTCATGAGGACTCGAAACGTCAACTCTTTTCTTCTCCGCCGATGCTGCCAGACCTGCTGAGTTTTTCCAGGTAATTCTGTTTTTGTTTTATATGGGTAGTGCTCGCTAAGCCAGACATGCCTTTCTGAAATGGTAATTCTGATAATGATAAGTCAACACAGCCAAATAGTACAAAGGAAGAGAGCATCCTCCTTCCAAAAGTTAAAGCTCGCCAGACATTTTATTGCCATGATGACACTCCAAAGGCCCAGTTTGATCACCTTAAAGTCTGCCAGGAAACCATGCTGTATTGTCATTTAATGTGACGCCGGTATGAGAACAATACTATTATTAATGAATGTATTTTAAAGTTTGTTGTTTAAAACCACTCAGGGCAGAATCACATGGTTGCTCCAGGATGAACAATTATTTTTTGCGACATTAACCGTAGGAAGAAATCTTCTTTTACAACCTTTGCTCCCTACTACTTGATACTCTTTGCTTAACAAAGATCTCCCAATTCAGTCTTGAAGATTTTAACTGACCTGAGCATCCACAGCCTTTTTGGGGGAGTTGCAAATTTCCATTACTTATGACACTGTGTTAAAATTTCGTTGCATTGTAGCAATTCAACAAGTTCGTTCAACAACACCCCTTTCTTCTGTGACTACCATTGACAGAAGCGTCACCTCTACCTCCAGGTTCCCTTCTTGAGTCACACCATCTTGACAGGGACATATATCATTGTTCCTGCATCATCGCTGGGCCAGTGTTGACAAAACAGCACCCACACCACATGGACTGCAAGGGCAAGGCTCACCACCACCTCCTCAAGGGCAGTGAGGGATGGGAATTAAAAATACTCCTTTGCTGGCAGTGCACAGATTTGGAAGAAGAGGTTTGGTGTCGGAAGATTCTAGTGCTTCCCTGGAAGTGCAGCTGATAGCAGAGGTCACCAAACCGAGCTTCACTTAACCTATTCCGAAGTCTAAGCCATGTCTTCTCTCATTATTTCCATAGCATGCGTGTTCCAACATTTCTCACTACATGAACACGAACTTGTTTGCATAATTACCTGCAACAGCACATTAATCATAAGACCTTCTTTATTCGACACGACAGAAACTAGTTATTAATTCACTGATACAGAAATTAATTAGAAGTAAACAGTCTACTTGACTTCCAATTCAGAACTGATGACGGCACCAGAATAATTAGTTCAGCTCAGCCATAGGCTCAGTGCAGCAAGAAAGAGTCAGCCTCACAGACACAAGGTCTTGAGTGCAGGCCAGAATGACAGAGCTCAGCTCTAACGTCCTACGACTCAAGTTAAACTTATCTGCATGCTAACGAAACTTTTTTGAATGCGGAGGGCAGCTGAGCAGACAGTCGTGAGATAACTTGAGGGCCTGAAGTTTTCGACTGCTGCCCGCGCGCGATCGGCTCGGGACCAGATGGGAAATGGGCCAGCCGGCAGCGATCGGCACCCGGCCGCCATTTTACGCTGGCTGGCCAGTGAACGGGCAGCCGGTGTGAAACGCGAGCTGAAACGCTCTGCGCGGCAGCCAGGGTGGGGAAGGGAAGGGGGGTGGGTGGGGGGGGGGATGCGGGGGGGGGTGGTGGGGCTGCCGACGTCACTGAGGGTGCAGGTGAGCGCTTCGAGAGAGATCCCTGAAGGCAGGCAGTGACCCCCAGGGAGCTGCAGACCTCCACAGAATAAAGGAAGCAACAAAAACGCTGCAAGATATGTCCACGCGGCTCAATCAGGCACCTGAAAGCATAGCTCATAAAAAAAACAGTCTCCAGATATCTCTTTGTATTTTAGTTTCCCCGCGGAGATTTCTTCCCGCCCTGAATTCAGGTTTGAGCAAGAATGTGAATGCTGCCTGGGAGAGTGGCCCGTCTGTCAACTCCAAATCAGGGTGAATTGCGTCGTTAACGGGTTTAATTGCCCACTTAATTGTCGGCGGGCGGACTTCTGACTGCCACAGTCACACGCCGAGCAAAACGCCAGGCGAGTGTGCAATGCTGCTGGAGCGCTGGCCCTACCTTACCGTGCGCTATTTCATGCCTGTTCAGATCTGACACGCGCCTGCCCATTGGGATGTAAGGTTGTGGCCAAGGAGTGGTTCAGTGGTGCAGTGCACCGCCTCCCAGTGACAAGCCCCTACGGGCTGAAGAACTGGCAAATGGGGGGGGCCCGAAGGAACGGCTTGCATTTATATACCCTCGGGACATCTCGAAAGCCCTTCCACCAGCAACGGAGTACTTTGGAGATTTAATCACCGCAGCAGCCAGTTTGCACACAGCAAGATCCCACAAAGAGCAGCGCGGCAATGAGCAGGTTATTTTGTTTGTTCTCAGTGATGTTGATTGAGCAATAAATGTTGGCCAGGATTTTTCACTCATTGGGTGGGGGATGGGTGGGGGATGGGTGGGGGATGGGCGGGGGATGGGCGGGGAATGGGGGGTGGGTGGGGGCTAGGCAGGGGATGGGCGGACGCTGGGCGGACGCTGGGCGCGGGATGGGTGGGGGACGGGCAGGGGATGGCTGGGGGATGGGCAGGGGGGGTGGGCGGGGGATGGGTGGACGCTGGGCGGAGGATGGGCAGGGGATGGGTGGGGGATGGGCAGGGGGTAGGCGGGGATGGGCAGGGGGTAGGCGGGGATGGGCAGACGCTGGGCGGGGGCTGGGTGGGGGATGGGCAGGGATGGGGGGTGGGTGGGGGCTAGGCGGGGGATGGGCGGACGCTGGGCAGGGGATGGGTGGGGGATGGACAGGGGTGGGGGATGGGTGGGGGCTGGGCGGGGGATGGGCGGACGCTGGGCGGGGAATGGGTGGGGGATGGACAGAGGTGGGGGCTGGGTGGGGGATGGGCGGGGGCTGGGCGGGGGATAGGTGGGGGATGGGCGGGGGCTGGGCGGGGGATAGGTGGGGGATAGGCGGGGGGTGGGTGGGGGCTGGGCAGGGGATGGGCGGATGCTGGGCGAGGGATGGGTGGGGGATGGGCGAGGGATGAGGTGGGGATGGGTGGGGGATGGGCGGATGCTGGGCGGGGGATGGGTGGGGGATGGGCAGGGGTGGGGGATGGGCGGATGCTGGGTGGGGGATGGGTGGGGGTGGGTGGACTCTGGGCGGGGGCTGGGTGGGTGCTGCCGCATGGAGATAAAGTGTTGTTAAAATTAAAAATGAAGATTTTTAAAATGTTCAGAAACATGGCCCCTCGTGAGGCCCTGTCACATGACCAAGGACATCTTATTAATCAAAGGTTAAAGTGTTATTTTATTTTTAATTGCTGATGGAAACTTCATCCCGTGGATGAGGTTCCCTAAAAATCCAAATGCCGCTTGGCCTTTTCACCCGCTCGCCAACCGAAAGGTTGGATAGGTAGCAAAATATTTCTTTCAATTACATTTTGATTGGCCTTAACAGGCCTTTTAATTGTCAGCGGGGGTGCTGCCAGTTCCTGCGCACGCCTACTGACTGAAATATCACGTGGTGAGGTCGGAATGCTCACCCCTAGTCATTGTGCGTCATTTTACACTGCGCGGGTAAGGCTCACACCCACTCGCTCAGTGAGGAATCCTGCCCGTGGAGAACCCCCCAGCCTCTTGCCTGTGAGCGCAGATGGGGTTTCAGGTTAACATCTCTACGAAAGACAGCGCCTCTGCCAGTGAAACACTGGGGGATTGGAGTGTCAGTCTTGATTATATCATCTTTGGAGTGTGACTTAAGCACATAACCTTCTGAGTCAGGGGCAAGTTACTGAATGAGCCATGTAAGGAGGGAGCAGGGTGATTGACTTTACAACATCCTAACATTAAGCCAGTGCAGGCATATGATGGGGTGAGTGATCTCCTTCTGTGCTTGGACCTTCTGTCCTTCAGCTCAGATTTTGTCACATCTTCGGAACAAAGAAGTCATAAGGAAGTGTGACAGGAAAGAGGATCTGACAATGAGGTATCACCTTCTAGTTCGATGTCAGTATGGTAAATGTAGGGACTATTGATTAGACACAGTTGACTTATCTGATTGGTTTTTTTGGTGATATATTATTAATTGCAGAAGTTACAGAAATCATAGCAGATTCCAAAAATGTAAGCAGCATCCAGTACTTTGTTTGCAAACACCTTCCTACTGTGTTTTCGATTTTAAAAAATGATTTCAATTTGTCCTTGCCCTCCCCATGTTGGTACCGCCTCCCAATTATCTGCGCCCTAATGGTGGGAAGTGTGGGAACAGCCTCTAAGAGGAAAGTGACGGCTGGAACGCTGACCTGAGAGGTACCAGCCAGGATGGAGCGGATTGGGTCACTCCACTGTCAGTCAGACCTGGAATCCCCAATGTTCTAAGTGAATGGGATTGATTTTATGCACATCATCTGTGTTATGTAACCATCCCTCCACTAATTTTTCTGGAGAAACAATCTTGCCTTTATTAGGAGACTCATGGGTTGGGAGACTCTCAAGCCTGCGACTAACTGGGTTGACAATATTCACTCTGAAAAGATAAAGGAGGCTATCAGTCACACCTTTGCTGCTGCGAGGCTGAAGGGAGCAGGAGAGAGAGAGGAAGCTGGAGCTGTCATTCTGGGTCAGGTGATTAGTCAAGAAGCTAGGGGAAGAGGTGCTGGATGGGCCAAAGCAAGACTGTGTTATAACTGAGTAGGACACACGTCAGAACTTCCCCGCGCGTTCCCACTCTTTGATTGATTGTTAACAGCGGTGCTTTGTCATTTGTAAGAATGAAGGTATTAATTCAATGTCTGTCCATTTACAAGCTGATTGCAAAGAAACAAGTCTGACAGGCTTTCTTGAGTTTCAACAAAAGGGTTTTTTTTTATTGAGCTGAAAAGCCACCTGGGTAAAGATATAAGGATCATTTTTAAAAGTAAACCCACATCCCAACCTTCGCAACACACGCACGCACACACACACTCACGTACACGCACACACACAATGCGTACACGTACACACATGAGCACACATACACACACACACACACGCACACACACACACACGCGCGCACACACGCAAACACATGCACACAAACACACACACGCACATGTACACATACACACAAACACAAACACATGCACATGCACACATACACACAAACACACACACATGCACACACATTGCATACACGCACACACGCATACACACACAAACACATGCACACGCACACACACACGCACATGCACACATACACACAAACACACATACATGCACACACATTGCATACACGCACACACGCACACACACACAAACACATGCACACGCACACACACACGCACATGCACACATACCCACAAACACACGCACTCACACATGCAAACACATGCACACAATCATGCACACACGCACACGCAAACACGCACACAAACAGACACACACTCATGCACACATACATACAAACACGTACACACACAAATACACACACACAAACACGCACACACACAGACACAGACACCACACACACAGACACCACATACACACACAAACTCACACACACACATGCACACACAAGCACACAGATACCACACACATGCACAAACACACACATACACACAGACACCACACACACGCACAAACACACACGCACACAGACACACCCACAAATGCACACATACACAGACACCATACACACACACGTGCACGCACACACATGCACACACACACGTGCACGCACGCACACACACACATGCACACGCGCAAACACACACGCAGACACACAACCTCACAAACACACACACACACATACAGACACCACACACACACATGCACGTACACACACATATGCACACACGCGCAAAATTACAAATCCAACAGTAGGAGGTTACTGTTTGGCCAAATTAAAATTCACTGATTAAAAGCAAAAAGAAGAGAGTTCACTGTTTATGAGTCCTTCACTGGTATCCGAGCTTGAGGCAGGTTTTCTCCATGGTGCTCTTGAAATTCCAGTGGAGTTGAGGCTGATGTAAACTGCAGTTACTGGAGACAGTCTTTTTGAATCTGTCTTTTCCAAAAGTTGATGCAATTGTGTCTGAGGTTCTTTTGATGGACCTTCTCTATCTCTGTGGTGGCTTCCAAACAAAACAGAGATAGGGCCTCGAACTTGCGAGAGACGGGAGAGATATGGTGTTACTGCTGCATTGACAGGTTTCTTCCAGACTCTTGTTTTTAGCAGCTTGGATGTTGTACTACAGCCATTTAAAAATGGTGATTCTGGTCACATGACCTCTCACCCCATAGTGATTTCAGAAGGTAAATGCTTAGCTTATCTCTGGACAGACTGTGGCTATTGTTTTATGGCCTAGGTGATTAGTTTATTTAATGTCTCAGCCATTAGTTCCTGAATGACCCATTCTCCATCTTGATAAGACAGGAAGGACACCTTCCATATAGCCATTGTCCCTGTAGACTTTCTGTCTCTGCTTGAAAGAGATCTTTACATAGAAATACAAATGCTGAGGGCCAGGACTGTTTAAGTAAATCTTTGAAATAATTCTTGACATCGGCAGGTGTGAAATTCCTCAGGAGCTGGCCTTGACGTGTCTTAAATGTAATCCACATTGGAGCCTTCCAGAAACTGGCCAACTCAGACATCAGGTGACCCGTGGCAGCCATCTTAAGTCAGTGTCTTTGCTTGTTTTCTAAAAAATCCTTTTAAAGTAGTTCAGTATATATATTTGACCAGCCGATGAAATTACAGATTAATATCAATCATGTGCACATCATATCATCATGGCAGGCCAAAGGGAAGAGAGCTAAAAATAGAAAATAGAGCTGTAAAGGAGTAAAAAAAGATAAGTTGTGCACCAATATTCAACAAAAAGCAATGGAAAGAAAAAAAATGACAATAAACTAAAACATTTTGGAGCAAAGCAATAAAAGTGAATGGCCTATGCATGGTTAAGTTTATTTACTTTTTAACTTTCTGCTATTTGTTGGAAAGAAAGTCAGTTGTTGGTATTTACAATCAAACTGAATCCTTGTATCCCAGAAGTATTCTTCACAATAAACAGTTCATGATTTTTTATGACATAGTTCATTGTAATAATATCTCTAGTGATAAAGCAAGTGTAACTCCAATGGATGCAATTAAATGTGTGATTAAAAGCAAGATTAATTGAGATTAAAATCTTTCATTGAGACATTAATCATGATTCTTTTTTTTAATGGTTTGAGAACTCTAATTATATTATCCCTCACACAAGCGCATAATCTAGGCTGACACCAGTGCAGAACTGAAGTCGTGCTGCACAGTCTGAGGTGCTGAAACAATAAATTGACTAAACCGAAGCCTCGCCTGCTTGATCAGGTGCATGTAATATAGTCCAGAGGCCTAATAGAGCAGGGGTGGGGGAGGAGGGTTGATGGGTGTCAGGCTAACATTCATCCCTCAGCTAACAAATACCACCAACTAACTTGTTATCTGTCTCAGTTGCTGGTTATGGGATCTTGCTGTGTGTAAATGGGTGGCTGTACTTCTTACATGGTTGTGGCTGGAATTCAAAAGTAATTCAGTGACTGTCAAACACGTTGGGGGTATCCTGATCATGTGATGAGGTGTTTCCTGAATGGAAGGTCCTTCCTTGAGCAACCTGAAATGGCATTTACTTGCATGAAAACAAAATGTGACAGATAATTCAAATGTGAATGGGTAACTTATAGTCCAATGCATTTGACCCTGAGATGGCAGTGAATGAGATGCTGTCATTATATTTGTGAAAGTTTCCCAACTGCAAAATTTTCTTTACCTTGTTGAAGTCCAGGCAAACCTACAGCACAGGCATACGGTGAAATTGTGAAAAACATCATCAAATCAGTTACCTGAATAATTTCACAAAATTCACAGTCTTGCATCCACTGATGCCCAGTGACAGCAGTGTGTACCATCTACAAGACATAGAAGCAACTCTCCAAGGCTCCTTCGACAGCACCTTCCAAACCAACCTCTACCACCTAGATGGACAAGGCCAGCAGATGGATGGGAACAGGTTCATCCTAGTTCCTCTCCAAGTCACTCACCATCCTGACTTGGAAATATATCTTCGTTCCTTCACCATCGCCGGGTCAAAATCCTGGAACTCCCTCCCTAACAGCACGGTGGGTGTATCTACACCACATGGACTGCAGTGGGTTAAGAAGGCAGCTCACCACCACCACTTTCAGCCGGGCTGTTAGGCAGTGCCTGTCGTTAAGATTGGCATGTCCCTTACATCGCTGGCTTTGAGCATGTTTCCACCAGTCTGACAGGGCCCCCGACTGCTCCCCATTAATGATGGGCCCAGGGTGCTCTGCTGTCATCATTTAGCATAATTCATGGGCAGCCTCTGCCTGTGCCTTATCATCCACAGCCTCACAGAGATGGCAAAGCAACTGCAAGCAAGATCAAACTTGTCTAGCAGGGAGCAATTCCATCTGGACCCTCGATCATAATGTCTTGCCTATTGCTTTAGTGCCACACGAGCATTTCAAGAAAATTGCACCATATAATTTTAAAAGCAATCATAACACTATTATAGATTTAAATAGCATTCTTCAAGATGTCCCATAAAGTGTTTTATGCATCATTAACCCAAAGTTGATGTAGCTGGGGATGCTTGTTTCTATTTCCAAAAATCAATACAGTTTAAACACATTAAACTTGGGAGCTGCTGGTAGGCACAGCTGATGGAGGCAAGGGGCGGGACATCTATAAGGACCAGTTTCATAACAGATCCCAGTCTGCCCTGAGGTAGCTGATTTCACCCGGACGTCAGTGAGTCATTTGGCCTCAGTGTCCCTTTTTTGGTCAATTGCCTTTTCATTCCATTGGGAAAGCAAGCTCAGCCCTGACGGTGTCCTCCCCCCCCAGCCCCACCACCCCACAACACTGGTTAATAGTCCCCGCTGGGATAATTACTGGTTGTCCTTGCGTTCAGAATGGCTATTTCCGTTCGGGACAGGGGGACGCTACTGCACCCCATGAAATTATGCCCGGCAAGAGGAGGAAGATGGGCTGCTGGAGGAGGTAAAAGCAGTAGCGTAGAAGATCCAAGCGAGTTGTGCTTCAATATTTTTGATTTCTGAGTGTAGCTTCTGGGGAGAATGTTCATAGAATCTGGCAGCATAGAAGGAGGAGAATCCCAATTAACCCTACTCCCTTTCTTTTCACCCAAAGCCTTGCAAAATGCTCTCATTTCAAGGTTTGGATCAATATTATGGACTGAATGGCCTTCCTTTTTGTTATAAGATCTTCTGATTCAATGCCCAGTTCCCTGTAGAATCTGCTTCCAATGCCCTTCCAGCTCGTAACCACATGCTGATTATAAATTTGTTTAAAAAGAACATTCTAGAGACTGAACCATATCCACTTGGTATGAAATAAAAACAAAATGCGCTGGGAATACTCGGTAGGTCAGGCAGCATCAATGAAGAGAGAAAGGGAGGCCGGAATTTCCTGGCTTCTCCGGCTGGTGGGGTCCTTTGGTCCCGCCAAAGCCAATGGACTTTTGAATGACATTTCCCAGCCCTGCCTCCCCCACCATGATGGGGCTGGGAAATTCCGCCCGGAGTTACTGTTTTGAGTTGACTCTACAGGACAGGAGAGATTAAATGACAAAGATGTCATTGAATAAAAGGAAAGGGCAGCAATAATGAGTGTAGTAAAGGAACAATATATTTGCGCAGAGTGTTAATGGCAGAGTAATGAACAGCTCTGTCCAAGGTTCAGACCGGCATATGGCAATAAACCCGAATCAAAGTGGAGGACAGAGTTCATAGTCTGAAACTGTTGAACACAAAGTTGAGTCCAGAGGCTGTAGGATGGGCTGTTGTCCCTGAAACTTACCTTGTGCTGGATTGGAAAGCTGTAACGGGCCAAGGACAGAAATATGAGGTTGAGAGCAAGCTGGTGAATTAAAAAGGTAAGCTCGGGGTCACATTTGAGGACAGGGCGGAGATGTTCCACAATGTACTCACCCAATATTTTGATTCGGCATTTTACAGCCTTCCAGACTCAACGTTGAGTTCAACAATTTCAGACTGTAAACTCTGTCCTCCATTTTGTTTCCTTTTCTTGGCATATTTCACTTGTTCTTTTATTTTCACCTTTAGACAGTAGCCCACATACCCAGGCACATCTTTTGTTCGTTTCTTGGCCCATTCCCATTCCTTTGGCCCTGGAAGATTAATTCTTCTGTCATTAAACCTCTCTTGACTTCTGCTCTATCACAGACTGTGGTAAAGTGAGATACCCTGTCCCTTTAAGAGAATGCATGTGCACTGATCATGTGACAGCACTGACAGTGCGGGCAACTGGGAACTGTAAGTCTAGTTCTGGAGGTTTCTGAGTGAGCATGTATGATCTGGTGCTCTGCCCTTATTCTCAATAAACCATCACTGTTTATTCTTATATCAGTCTCTCTCCATTATTGATTTCAAGCAGCAATTGATGAGAACATACAAAGGTGCGCAGTTAGAGTACAGTTGGCCAATGAACTCATTTCCCAAGGCATAAAACAGACCTTCCTTTGGCCTTGTCCCACCCACTCCTTTTTCCAAGCCTATTACATCTCTAACTTTCCCCAGTTCCAATGAAAGGTCATTGGTCTGAAATGTTAACTCCGTTTCTTGCTCCACAGATGCTGCTGGACCTGCTGAGTATTTCCAGTATTTTCTGTTTTGACTTCAGATTTCCAGCATCTGCAGTATTTTGCTTTTATTCCACTGGCCCTGAGTTAGGCCTGATTTCAAAATATTGCCTATCTCCTTGGAGCCAAGGAGATTGCGGGGAGATCTGAGAAAGATGTACAAGATTCTGACAGGTTTAGATAAGGTAAACAAAGAAAAACAGTTCCCATGTTTATTTGCAAGGACAAGGGGGACACAGATTTAAGATTTTGGTCAAGAGGTGCAGGGGGATATGAGGAAGAACTTTTTTTAACATAGTGAGCAGTATTGAGCTGGAAGCCGCTGGGTGGGAGAAGCAGAGATGATCAATAATTTCAAAAGAAAACTCAATGGTCACTCATGGGAAGTAAAATTACAGGGATTGAGTGAAGGAATGGGGCTGACTGGATTGATCTACAGAGAGCTGACATGGACTCAATGGGTTACACAAGAACATATCAATTAGAAGCGGAAGTAGGCCACTTGGCCCTTTAAGACTGCTCCGCCATTCAATAAGATCATAGCTGATCTGATTGTAACCTCCCGCCTACTCTCAATAATCTTTCACCCCCTTGTTAATCAAGAATCTAACTAGCTCTGCTTCAAAAATACTCAAAGAACATGCTTCCATTGCCTTTTGAGGAAGAGATTTCAAAAGACTTATGACCTTCTGAGAGAAAGAATTTCTCCTCATCTCTGTCTTAATTGAGTGACCCCTTATTTTTAAACAGTGACCCCCTAGTTCTAGATTCTCCCACAAGAGGAAGTATCCCCTCACGTCAACCCTGTCAAGACTCCTCAGGATCTTAATGGGTTTGATGAAGTCACCTCTTACTCTTCTAAACTCCAGTGGATATAACCCTAGCCTGTCCAACATTTCTTCATAAGACAACCCTCCCATTCTTGGTGTTAGCCTAGAAAACCTTCTCTGAACTGCTCCTAATGCATTTATATCTTTCCTTAAATAAGGAGACCAATACTGTACACAATACTCCATATGTGGTCTCACCAGTGCCCTGTACAACTGAAGCATAACCTCCCTACTTTTATATTCAATTCTCCTAATTATTTCTTTACCTGCATAATAGCTTTTTGTGATTCATGAACTAGGGCACCTAAGTCCCTCTGAATCTCAGAGCTCTACAGTCTCTCACCAGAGGCAATGGTGTTGTGGTTATAGTCACTGGACTGGTAATCCAGAGACTCAGGGTTAAGCTCAGGAGGTTCTGGGTTTAAATCCCACCACAGCAGATGGTGGAATTTGAATTCAATAAAAATCTGGAATTCAAAGTCTAATGATGACCATGAAGCCATTGTCGATTGTTGTAAAACCCCATCTGGTTCACTAATGTCCTTTAGGGAAGGGAATATGCTGTCCTGGTTTGGCCTACATGTGACTCCAGACCCACAGCAATGTGTTTGACTCTTAAGTGCTCTCTGAACAAGTGCAATTAGGGATGGGTTACAAATGCTGGCCTAGTCAGTGACACCCACATCCCATGGATGAATAAAAACAAAATTAGATAATAAGCTTCTTTTTTATTCTTCCTGCCAAAATGAATGATTTCACATTTGCCCACATTATATTCCATTTGCCAGATCTTTGCCCACTCACTTAACCTATCTATGTTACTTTGTAGCCTCCTTATGCCCTCTTCACAACTTGCTTTCCTACCTACCTTTGTGTCATCAGCAAAATTAACAACCAGCCCTTCAGTCCCTTCATCTAAGTCATTCATATAAATTGTTAACAGTTGAGATTCCAGCACTGATCCCTGTGGCACACCACTTATTACGCCAACCTGAAAAAGACCCCATATATGGCTACTCTCTGCTTCCTGTTACCCAGCCAATTTTCTGTCCATGCCAATATGTTACCCCCCTACACCATGAGCTTTTATTTTCCACAATAACTAACCTTTGATGTGGAACTTTATCACATTCAATGACCTTCTGTGCCTTTGTGATTCTATAACTCTCTATGCCTAGGAGCAGTGCGGGCTGAGAGCTCAGGCAGGAAGGTCATTGGTCCACAGGTCCTGATTTCCCATCAGTTTAAAATCAGCCCGTGGAAATTTCGGGGGTGCTGAGCTAATGGTGTGTGAATGTTTGCTCTTTGTGAGTGTCAGGTGGAACACCCGACTGGGCATTTGACTGTCTTGAGCTGTGAAATCAGGTCTGCTGATCTTTGCAATGACTCAAGTACAGATATTTGTGGTTATTAGGTGGGAGATGGAGTTTTTGAAAGGCGAATAGAGGATAAATCACCAGTCTCGGGATTAATGGCTCCGACGATTACGGCTGTGTTCTCATGTAGGATGTTCCAATCCAAATGAGCAAAATTCTTATCACAATGCACTTTGTCAAGAATATTGATCAGAAGCAGCCAGTCACGTTCAGAATGAACCCTGGGAACCTTTCAAATGAAGTAATATACTATGAACAATCCTTGTATTAACTGGTCTCCAAGGTGAAGCCTTTGGTATTCTACCTAGATGTGTTTCTAACTGGAGAATGAAAGATTTTCATTTATGTTTTTATTATTCATTTATGAGATGTGGGTGTTGCTGGCTGGGCCAGCATTTATTGCTATTTCTTATTGCCCTTGAGAAGGTGGTGGTGAGCTGCCTTCTTGAACTGCTGCAGTCCCTGTGATGTAGGTACACCCACAGTGCTGTTAGGGAGGGAGTTCCAGGATTTTGTTCCACCGACAGTGGAAGAACGGTGATATATTTCCAAGTCAGGATAGTGAGTGAACTGGAGGGGAACTTCCAGGTGGTGATGCTCCCATCAATCTGCTGCCCTTGTCCTTCTAGATTGTAGTGGTTGTGTATTTGGACTGTCTAAGGAGCCTTGGTGAGTTGCTGCAGTGCATCTTGTTGATGGTAAACACTGCTGGCACTGTGCGTCGGTGTTGGAGGGAGTGAATGTTTGTGGAAGGGGTGACAATCAAGCGGGCTGCTTTGTCCTGAATGATGTCAAGCTTCTAGAGTGTTGTGGGAGCTGCACTCATCCGGGCAAGTGGAGAGTATTCCATCACACTCCTGACTTGTGCCTTGTAGATGGTGGACAGGCTTTGGGGAGTCAGGAGGTGAGCAGCATTGCTAGCATCTGACCTGCTCTTATTGACACAGTATTTATATGGCTAGTCCAGTTCAGATTTTGGTCAATGGTAACCCTCAGGATGTTGATAGTGGGGGACTAAGCGATGGTAATGACATTGATTGTCAAAGGGCGATGGTTAGATTCCCTCTTGCTCCAAAGCACTCTACAGGCAGTGAAATACTTCTGAAGTATATTCACTGTTGTAATGAGGAAATTACAGCAGCCAATTTGCACACAGCAAGCTCTCACAAACATCAAGATGGTGTTGGTTCAGGGATGCATATTGACCAGTACATCAGAGAGAACTCGCCTGCTGTTCTGCAAAATGGTGCCGTGGGTGCTTGTACATCCACTTGAGAGGAAAGATGCTGCCTTGTTTTAGTGTCTCTTCCAAAAATGGCAGCTCCAACAGTGTAGCACTCCCACAGTGCTGCACTGATTGAGTCAGCCTGGATTTGGTGCTCAAGTCTTTCAACTGGGACCAGCAGCCATGATATTCAGGCTCAGAGGCAAGGAGGACAAAGCTAGGATATGTAATGGTGCCTTTGGGGCTTAGTTTAATAAGAAGAAACATGAACATGGAAATTACAGAGTTAGGAATGATTTCAGATAGTATGGCCAGGAATAGAGAGAGAGGGCCTCAGCTTTAAGGGGTGGGTGGGGAGGTGGGGGCAGTGCTGCATTTGATGGCAAAGTTAGAAATAGCTTCATGCATCCATTACGATGATGAATCAGTTACACACTGAGGGCAATGTGATCAGTGAAGTTCATGGAAAAGTATAATGCCCAGTGCGTTGGAGCAATGGGAAGTCCATGCCAATCTGACAGTTCATTATATCGGGAAGCAAGGAAGGAAAATATATTCACTCAAGACCACAAAACATGGAGGGAAGACAATCATTACCCTTGCTCTCCAGTACATGGAGAAGGAGGAACTGTGTTACACTGGCACTGCCGTGTTTGATTGCACTCAAAGTTGGATTCACATGTGAATAGTGATATGTCGATGTTACAATTCCACAATATAGGAGCAATATATTAGTGGCCTTGGTCTCTCTTTAGAAATGTTCATGGTCTTTATGTCTGGATGTTTCCCTCATTGCTACACTGCAATTTTTTTTCTTGTAAGGATTTCTTTGGCAGCAAGTGGAGTGATGACTACACCGTTCAGTAAGTATGATGAAGAGGCAGCTACTTAATGCCAAAGCTGTCTCCAAGAACAGAACTTCAACCTCTTCCTCCGTGGAAGAAAAAACAAACTGAAACAGATGAAGGGACTGGATTAGTATGGCTGCTGAAGTGAAAAATGCTACCTTACCAGGAGGCTTTGCACAGGCTTTCACTAGCACAGGAAGCTGGCTTCATGCCATGGGGGCAGGAGTGCCTGAAATGAAGTCAAAAACCACTCTGCATTCAGTGCGCTGGCAAGCCCTTAAATCACAATTCCCGCAAAGCAGAAACAAATATTAATATAGTGCGCACTGACAAAGTAGCTGCACTGCAAATCACGAGTTAGATTTCCTATTACTGAGTGCCTGAGCTAGCAAGACACTTCAGCATGAACGGATTAAGCCAATGAAAGGAGAAACAATAAATTGATTATACTGATCATGACCCCCATGGGAACAAGCTCCGGTGTTTGGGGGAAAGGCTTATGCTGATAATTATACGTTTTGCTCTAATCGATTGCTTTAATGTTAACAGGAGTCATCTGTTACCTGCTGGGAATAGATGTTCTGTGATTGGTGCGGAGAACCTCTGAGGTGTGCCATACACCAGTTTTGTTAATGTGGAGTAGCAACAACATCTTATATATAAATACAAGTTGCTGTTAACGTTACATTAATCCAGAGCAACATATGAGCCCAGGAGACTTAGGGTGGAATTGTCCCAGATATGCATAAAGTGCAGTAGAAGCTGGGTAAAAAGCTGTTTTACCTCCCGGCCGCAATGGCAGCTTCTCATGCTGTATCGTTCCATTCCTGCCTCATTAATTACGCAGCCGCAGGAAACACGCTGTCTCCGAATTGCCCGCTTGTTACCTCGCCGCTTCCTCACACATGGCGCCATATTTAACCTTCAGCCGCATGCACACTTCTCAATGCTTGCAGCCCAGGGCTGAAGACATGGATCCAAAAGCCCAGAGCAGTGTAGCTCCCTGATTCAGTGGCGCATTCCTGGGACACCTTCTGGATGTGATGGAGACCCGTCACAATGTCCCCGAACAGGCAGGGGGCCTATTAGTCTCACCTCTCTGGCTTGGGAGGAGGTGACAGAGGTGGTCAGGGCCAATGCTGCACACAAGAGGTCAGCCATCCAGTGCAGAAAACAGATAAATGATCTCATCTGTGCAGCCAGGGTAAGGAAACATTCTCATCACTCTAAACTCACACACTCACAATCCCATCACACATTCACTGGTATCTCACTCACTGCCAGCTCAAGGGACATCACCACTCACTCTCTCACACACACCCTCACATCTCCACCCAGCCTCATCTCCTCTGGAGACTGCCTCCTCAGCCCTCACCATCTTAAGGCCACTTGCACAGATCAACATGTGCCCCCCACACACACACCCTGGGATACCCCCCTTCCCCAGTACAGCTCCCACCCTGCAGCCTCTTCCCTTCCCTGAGGCCACTTCTCCAAGCAAGCCCAGGCCCTGCAGCTGTTGAAAAGCCACCCTTGCCTTACGTCTGGTCTGGTAGCTATAGACTTGCCCATGAGTCCCCCCTAACAGTGATGTGGCACTGCCCCTGAAGCCTGGCACTGATGACCACGAATGCCACCCGAAGCAAGGTAGAGAAACAAACCTAGAAACTCTGAGCAAAGTGTTGCAGGTTGCTGATGTGCTGTTGTGAAACACGTTGGCGTGCAACCGGGTGGATGTGCCTGGGTGATCCAACATGCTGGTATGATTCCAGCGGGCAGGGCTTACGATGAAATGCGGAAGTATTGAAGGTTCCTGCTGTGCGGTGGGTGGGAAACGTGGTCTGCCATTAACAGGTGGCGCAGACCATCGCAAACCGATTTCATGACGGCGTGAAACCGATTTTTGGCCTTCTTGCCATATTGTCCGCTCATGCCCGGCACCAGCGAGGCCAGGAAATTCTGGCCTTACTCTTTAGGCAGAACCTTCCGTTCGGTGTCCGAGGGCGGGGCCCTTCCCGATGTCACCGCGCGTCATTCCGATCTTCCGTTGGCGGGCGCGCACTGGAATCGGCTCCTCGCTCACCAGACTGTCAAAGGCCTGTTAAAGCCATTAGTAAAACAATTAAGCAATTGACAGGGCTGCTCGTCCAACCTTAAGGCTGGCGGGGGGGTAGGCCAAGACCCCAGGCGGCCTTCACATTTCCCATGAAATCTCATCCATGGGCGGGATGAGGTTTCATGAAGGATTTATTAATTAAATAACATCTTTTATCAAAATTTGTAAACATGTCCCAGCTCACGTGGCACTGTCCCATGAGGGGACATGTCCCAATAATTTTTTTTTTCCCAACGTTACTACTTTCTCATGCAAACAAGAGCGTAGGCCCCGACTCTCCCCTCCCCCCCCACCTGCCCCCCCACCCAACCGCCTGCACAGGTAGCGCCGAGCGCTTGCGAGTGTGCGTCACACTGGGTGGGCCTTAACTGGCAGCACACAGCCAATCGCGGGGGGTCGGGGCGATCAGCCCCGTGCCCGCCCACTCCTGCTCCCAACAAGCCCGCCTGACAGGGAGAAAATTATCCCCTTTGTCTTGTTAATGTGGGAAGCTGAGGGGGGTCCGTTCCTGATGGGGAACAATATGTTTTGTCTTCTTTTGCCTACTCCTGCTCCTAACTTGCATGTTCATACGCTCATATGTATGATCCAGGCCAAAGCCTCCGTGAGCCTCACTCTATCCTGCTCTAAGAGCATCTCCTCCCTTAAAGAGTCTGCCATCCTGGTGCCAATGGACGGTTTTATTTAGCAACCGTGGTTGAACAATTGAAAATAAAGTCATGTTAGATGCCTACAGCTTTAAGGGAAAAAGTATCTTCATATAACTAGAGCAGGCCGCATTTTGGACCCAGGACCCAGAGGTGAAAGGGCATCGCTGTGGCTAGTTGCACTAGACAGATGGAGATGCTGTCAAATCTAACACTATAACATAAAGGACCCAGTGGCTTCAAGGTATTAAATCCTTTGATGGCAGCAGATGTCATTGAAGCCCACTTGGAGAGGGGGTTGGATTGGAATCTGGCATCAGTGAATGTGTTTAGCTGCCTCCAATGCCTGCTTCTACTGGAGCATTCATTTGCCTCTTGTTCTCCATCCATTTACACAAGCCTGTAGGGACCGGTCCTCACCACTAGCTTAGAAAGACTTCTCCACAGCGAATTTAATATTGGCTGGAATCTTGGGAAGAGCAGCAGACAGGCAGGAACATGATTTTGCAAAGAGGAAAGGTTTTTTGTGATATTAGTTAGGAAGTGGCAGCCATTGTGAAGTGATAGCAGAGAGATAATCCACCCATCACTCCTGTGCTCTCTGACAATCTGTCGGCGATTTTTGGAAGTGCGTTCAGGCATGGAAGATACTTCGAGGTGACCAAGCTGAGGCCTTGAACTGTAACACTGGTTTAACTAACATTTAGTGCAAGATGCCATTTTGGTAAAGGATTGAAGCGAACAGGAACAGCCACCTGGACAATTGATAATTAAATTCCTTGTGAGTACTCATTAACAAGGCTGCATGACATTTTTAGCAGTTAACACATGATCTATCACCGTCTCCTCAAAGCCTCCAGCTGGTTGGGAGTAAACATGGGGCAGGGTTTTCCCCCCGTCGGGGGGGAGGTCTAAGAGCGGTTGCGCCGAGGTGTACCTCTGATTGGTGTCCCCATTTGGAAGCACTGTGCGTTCCCTACGTGGGTGGGGGGGGATGGGGGGAGTTCCCTCAGCCGGGAGTGTACTCTTTCAGGCATGCGCACTAAAGAGCGCACTCATCTCCCTACATTCCTCCAAATGTACAAGTTATTAAAAATAGAAAAAAAATCCCTGGCATGTCCCCTCACTGTCACATGAGTGGGGACATGTCCATAACTTTTTAAAAAACTTTAATTAAATTTTTAAGACCTACGTGGAACTTCATCCTGCCCGTGGATGAGGTTTGATGCTTTTTCTGAAGCCTGCCAGGGCTCCCGGCCTGTTCGGCACCTTAAGGTTGGATGGGCAGGTTCATTTATTGCTCTGTTTGCTGTGTCAATGACCTCAATTGGCCATTGACAGGTCGGCAGGCACACAGCTGATTCGGCTGAGCCCCAGCCGACCTGAAAATTGATATGTGGCGCGGGGACCTCGGGAGTTCCGCCCGACATCATCCTGCGTCATTTTACATGTCAGCGAGTGGGCCCCACACCCCCTCTCGCCAACGGGAAAATCCTGATCATGATGTTGATGTAAATTTCATTTGCTATTTAAAGGGAAATACATAATTTCATGTTCATTTACTGCTGGAGCTGTGAAGAGAATGTCCGAAATTAACGCATTGGGAAACTTTCTTAGACACTTTGTCAAGTCATCACCAACGTTCGATCAACAATTTATTCTGGAAATACTCTGAAGACTTTACCTAAAAAGACTGAGTACTGTGCTATTCTGCTTTATTGGGCATCTTATAGGAGTCACCAGGGGAAAGGGAGCAGTTGGTCATGGGCATCTTGCTACGCACCCGCCCTCCCCCATTTAGCCTGGATGAGGAATAAAAACAAGCAGAACAGCATCAACTGCTACAAAAGTGAGGGACAGGAGGGTACAGAGCGTCAGGAGGTGCAGGAGAGTGAGGTTGGTGAGAAGGACGAGATGGGTGAGGTGGGTACAGGACATGCCTCCTCCTCAGGATCTCCTTCACCATGACCTCTAGTTCCTTGTCTGAGAACCTATGCACCCTCTCTCTCATTCCTGAAGCTGATCGTTATGTGTCAGCCAGAGTATTTAACACCTTCAGTGAAAATTGCCATTAAGTTATGTTTACTCAGCAATTAAGTGCCAAACCTGTGGCTGCCTGGTTTAGCGCCTCCTGGCAAGTTTACATTTTGGTAATCTGTAATGATGACCAAAATCCTGTACTAAATCCAGAAATTCAAACAGGCTGGTCTTATTAGCACAGCACCCATTTAATGCTTGTTTTCTCAATTTGACCAAAATAGCCCTTCAATTTTTTAAACTTCACCCCAATGATCTCCTGGTCTGAATGATGTATTGCTGCATTAGGAGGTGCGTCTATTCAATCATACATTCAACTATTTAACATGAGTTAAATACTTCAAGATCGAGGTGATGTGTATTGTCATTTAGACTCCAATGGACAGAGAGAGTAGCAGTGCACAGCCTGGCAATGCAGTATAGCTTCCATCCATCACAGAATTGCAACGTGGCAAATGTGACGGCTGGCTAAGGAGTTTTTAATAATTATGGATTTTGTTTCTTCGGAATTATTGAACACTGAGAATGAAGGCAAGTGCTGAACAAAAGATAAACAGATAAGAAGAATGATCAGCAACAAAGTGTTTGACTTTAGAACTCCGATCAGTCATATTTGGAAGGGAAATATCCATCAAGCTGATTGACATGTCTCCCTGGGGAAATTAAGTAAAATGGTTTTTAAATGTACCCATTTGACCAATAATTATCAATTTGTTTTTTTATAGTGTTAATGAAAATCGACAGTGCTTCCAATGCACTGTAATAAAAAGGTTGCAGGTTCAATCCCCGAGCTGTGCTAGGGTATCTAGGGTATCCAGGGTATCCAGGGTATCTAGGGTATCCAGCGTATCTAGAGTATCCAGGGTATCCAGGGTATCCAGGGTATCTAGGGTATCTAGGATATCCAGGGTATCCAGAGTATCTAGGGTATCTAGGGTATCCAGGGTATCCAGAGTATCTAGGGTATCTAGGGTATCTAGTGTATCCAGGGTATCCAGAGTATCTAGAGTATCTAGGGTATCCAGGGTATCTAGAGTATCCAGGGCATCTAGAGTATCTAGGGTATCTAGGATATCCAGGGTATCCAGGGTATCCAGGGTATCTAGGGTATCTAGGATATCCAGGGTATCCAGAGTATCCAGGGTATCTAGGGTATCCAGGGTATCCAGGGTATCTAGAGTATCTAGGGTATCCAGGGTATCTAGAGTATCCCGGGCATCTAGAGTATCTAGGGTATCTGGGGTATCTAGAGTATCTAGGGTATCCAGGGTATCTAGGGTATCTAGAGTATCTAGGGTATCTAGGGTATCTAGGGTATCCAGGGTATCTAGGGTATCTAGGGTATCCAGGGTATCTAGGGTATCCAGGGTATCTGGACTATCCAGGGTATCTAGGGTATCTAGAGTATCTAGGGTATCCAGGGTATCTAGGGTATCTAGGGTATCCAGGGTATCCAGGGTATCCAGAGTATCTAGGGTATCCAGGGTATCTAGGGTATCCAGGGTCTCTAGGGTATCTAGGGTATCTAGGGTATCCAGGGTATCCAGGGTATCTAGGGTATCTAGGGTATCTAGGGTATCCAGGGTATCTAGAGTATCTAGAGTATCTAAGGTATCCAGGGTATCTAGGGTATCTAGGGTATCCAGGGTATCTAGAGTATCTAGGGTATCCAGGGTATCCAGGGTATCGAGCTTCAGCTGGGTTGTTAGAATTATCCTCATCTTTCTGGTGCAAGAGTTTTCTTTATTTAACCAGCATTTATCACCCATCCCTAATTGTCCTTGAGAAGGTGGTGGTGAGCTGCCTTCTTGAACCGCTGCAGTCCCTGTGGTGTAGGTACACCCACAGTGTTGTTAGGGAGAGAATTCTAGGATTTTGACCCAACGACAGCGAAGGAATCGTGATATATTTCCAAGTCAGGATGGTGAGTGGCTTGGAGGGGAACTTGCAGGTGGTGGTGTTCCCATGTGTCTGCTGTCCTTGTCTTTCTAGATGGTAGAGGTCGTGGGTTTGGAAGGTGCTGTTGAAAGAGCCTTGGTGAATTCCTGGTAGATGGTACACACTGCTGCTACTGTGTGTCAGTGGTAGAGGGAGGGAATTTTGTGGATGGGTTCCAATTAAATGGGCTGCTTTGTCCTGGATGATGTCGAGCTTCTTGAGTGTTGGAGCTGTACTCATCCAGGCAAGTAGGGAGTATTCCATCACACTCCTGACTTGTGCCTTGTAGATGGTGGACAGGCTTTGGGGAGTCAGGAGATGAGTTACTTGCCACTGGATTCCTAGCCTCTGACCTGCTCTGTAGCCACAGTATTTATACAGCTGGTCCAGTTCAGTTTCTGATCAATGGTAACCCCCAGGAAGTTGATAGTGGATGATTCAGCGATAGTAATGCCATTGAATGTCAAGGAGCATATTGTTCCCCATCATTAGCCAGTGTATATGTATGGATCTCAGATGAGGTCTTATTTCTGTTGTCCTGTCCCACCCCCAGTGCCAACCAGATTAGATCATAGGCTGAGAGTGTAAGTGAGGTAATGCAGAGTAGCTTGCAGGTCTGAAAATGATTGTAGGGATCATTTATATAGGGCCATTGCTTCTTTGAGGCCAATTCTACAGGTCTTGTCATACGACAATGGAATGCACACACCTCTCCATTACAAAGATATGAAGTAGGAGCAGAAGTAGAATTTATTTGCCTTAAAAATATTCAATGACCTCGCCTCCACTGCCTTCTGGGAAGAGAATTCCAAAGTCACACAGCCCTCTGAGAGAAAAAAAAAATCTCATCTCTGTCCTAAAAGGGCGACCTCTAATTTTAAAACAGTGCCCCCTAGTTCTGGAGTTGCTCACAAGAAGAAATATCCTTTCCACGTCCAGCTTGTCAAGATCATTCAGGATCTTAAATACTTCAATGAAACCACCCCTCACTCTTCTAAACTCCAGCGGAAACAAGCCCACTCTGCCTAACCTTTCCTCATAAGACAACCCACCCATTCCAGGTATCAATCTAGTAAACCTCCACTGAACCGCCTCCAACGCATTTACATCCTTCCTTAAATAAGGAGACCAAAACTACACACAAGCCAGGATTTTACTTATAGCGAGCAGACTGGGTGGGAGTGGGCGCGGGGCCGATCACCGTCCAGTTAAGGCCCGCCCAGCGTAACTCCCGGCTGATAGTGTTCAGCGTTATCTGTGCGGGTGGGGGGAGGAGGGAGAGTCGGGGCCAAGCACGCGAACGAGCGCAGCAATCTCCCTGAGGCACGGCGCTGCCTCGAGGAAATTGAGTAGATTATAAAACAATTTAATAAATGAAGTAAAGATTTATTTAAACGTTTCCCCCCATGTGACAGTGTCACAGAGTTGGGACTTGTTTGTGAAGTTGGGAAAATGTATTGATTTATTTTTTGAAAGCTTCAGGAATCCTCACCCTGCCCGTGGATGAGGTTTCCTGAAAAGCGCAAAGGCTGCTTGGGCTCTTCGTCTGACGCCAATCTTAAGGTTGGACGGGCAGCTTTCTAAAGTATTTTAATTAATCCTTTAATGGCCTTAATAGGCTCTTAATATTTCGGTGGGCGTGCAGCTGCCTCCATTGTGCGCCCGCTGAACGAATATCGAGATGACGCGTGATGACGCGGGACACACGCCCACACGCTGATCGGAAGATTCAGCCCACAGCACTCGAGGTCTTAGCAAGGCCCTGTGTAACATCCTTACTTTTATGTTCAATTCCTCCCATAATAAAGGATGGTATTCCATTAGCCTTCTATAGGCCTTCCTAACATTGTCCTTTACAAATGATTCTGCCATGTACGCTCATCATGGCAGCACACATACACACACACACACACACATGCACACACACAAAAAACACAGCACACAAAACATGCAAACACGTATCACACATGATTTACAATACACACAGCACACAAAACATACACTCACACACATAACACACAACACACACACACAGTACATACATACAATACACAAACAAACACACACATCACACGTGACATACAATACACACAACGCAGCACACACACAAACACACAAAACATGCACAAACGTAACACTGACATACAACACACATAGGAGATACACACAGTACGTACACACAACACTCACACAAAACAACAGACACAAACACACATGTAATACAAAAGCTAAAGCACACACACAAGGCAGCACACACAAACATGTACATACATACAATATGTGACATGCAACTCCAAACAAGACAAAACACAGACTTAAAACATATATGCAAACTTAACACACAGACACACACACTAAACAAATACAGCACAAGATACATTTATGATATGTACACAATATACAATACACACACAAACAAAATACTTCATACCACAACACACAACATACAGCCTACATGGTACATAATACACACAACTCACTCAGCATCATGAACCTCTTCAGGTGGTTAGGTGCTGGGTTTTGTGAGCCACTATTTGGATGTATCATTGAAGCATTAAATAAAATCAGCACATGCTACAGATGAATGCTCAGCAAACCCTAAATAATCTCAAAAACACTTTATTAAAGTCTCTTAATTTGTTTGATGGAGCAAGAAACAGATAATTAATCAAAACAATTAATCATTAATTGTGAAAGCTACAGTGTTTGATGTTTAACAATGATGTTTGATGTTTAAATTCTAAGCGAATCACTGTACTTTCACTTCCAAGGAATGTTAATAGTAAGCAGGAAAATGCTTGCACCAGTGAAATGATGAGCAGAGATTCCTCTTTCTCATCATAATGAGCAGACCAAATGCCCTCTCATCAGCAAAATCTAATCTTCATTTTGCAGAACACTTTGGGCTAGATTTATTGGAGGTGATGGGCCCACTCTCTGGAGAGCAGACAGGAGACCCCCCGCCTCTTTCCTCGTAAGGCCCACTCCGGAACTTTGGACAATGGTGGGCTCTCCATGGGATCAAGGACCCTGGAGCCAGAAGTCTCACCCATTGAGAGCTGCTGGCCAATCAGAGGCTGGCAGCTCCATCGAACAGCAGTGCCACTGGGGAGACGGTGACTGTTACTGGTATAGCACCCTCCCAAGGCCGGGCCTCGTATCCCAGGCCAGAAGGGGAGCGACACTGGGAGGTGGTTGCGGTGTGGAGGTTGTGGGGTAGGTGGCGAGGCATGTCGGCAGCGACTTCCCCCTTCCCGATGCCAGATCCCTTGATCAGGAACTGAATGCCTTTGAACGAGGGACATTCCTTGTAGCCCACAAGCAGGCCTGCATGTGTGACCCTTGTACCCAAGGCGTGCCTGCCTTCTGCTGGGTTAATGCCAGTGATGGTGGGGTTGGCGCCTAGGCAGGAAGACTGTCCACGGGCCCTCCCATCACACACCTAGTCAGAGTGGAGGCGGGAAGGGGCGGGGTGAGAAGGGGCAGAGTCCCACCCATCACCCCCTCCCTGCCTGATTAATCGCCCACCCCCACCTCACCACTAAACCTGCCACAGGGGAGGGCATTAAATTCCACCCTATCTTTGACTTGGTGAATAACACATTCAGGCATTGTCAAATCCAGTCATTACTCCCAGAATAGTTTGCTTCTCTTTAAACTGGAATCATACACAGTGAAATCCTAACTGCATCACTGACTGATCTAAGGAGACTGCAATAAGAGTGCATTAGTCTCAGTGTTTGTACACAAGGGAATGGTGAGTGGAGAGGAGAGTGTGGAGGGGCGAATCTGCCAGAGTCTCCACCCTTGGCTTGACTCCCTGCAGGGTACGTGCTTCCGGTTAGTGACCACTGGCCGCAGGGTAGTATTCCCACCACAGTGTCAGGAGGTGAAGGGTTCAATCCTCAACCCATTCAATCCCAGGGAGTCCAGACTGTGGTGCTGGCTCTGAATATTGGGTTGATATTTAATGGTGGGTTCTTGTGGACAACATACGTGATTGTCCCTTCCAGCATAAAGAGTGGATGAGCCTCTTAAACCTTGGTTGCAACCCAAATAGGAGAAGGTACCTGAAGCTTAAAACCATGAGGCAGGTGGTGGAAAACCATCTCAACTACTGTCCCTCTAGTAAGACTTGAGTGGAGCACATAGACTGATGGCCATATAAACATGATAAGATTGCAACACAGAAACAAATCACTTGGTCATCCAACAATGTTGATGTTTACTGTCCATACAGGAAAATACATTCACCCATCCTCTTCCCAAATCCCTACATTCCCGTTGGCTCCTATCCAATCAAACCTATACTCACTGGGATCACACACAATGTTACAGGAAAATAATTGCATTTAGAAAGCAGCGAAGATATTCGGGATACTCCAAAGCATATCAAAGCCAATAAGGTTTATTCCTGAAGTGTGTTGTAATATAGGAAATGTGACAGTCCCTTTCTGCACAGCAAGGTCCTACATACAGCAATAAGTGAATGATTAGATAGCCTGTCAGTTGATGGTCGAGAGGTAAATATTGGTGAGGAAGTCAGGAGAATTCCCTGGGCCAGCATTTTCTGCTCAGGATGCGGGAACAGGCCCCGCTCACCGAGGCGTAAAATGGCGGGAGCTGATGTCGGGCGTGTGTCCTGACATCATTGTGACCTTTCATTCGGTGGGTGCGCACCGCAGTTGGCCACGCACCCGCTGAACTGTCAAAGGCCTGTTAAGGCCATTAACACAACAATTGAACTAATTGACAGGGCTGCCCGTCCAACTTTAAGGTGTTGGGGGGGTGGGGGGGGGGGGGCAGGTGAAGAGCCCAGGCGACCTTTGCATTTTTCATGAAACCTCATCCACAGGCGGGATGAGGCTTCATGAAGGGTTTATTAATTAATTAATATTTATTAAACATTTGATAAACGTATCCCAGCTCATGTGATGCTGTCACATGAGGGGACATGTGTAAATGAATTTTAACTTTTTTGATTTTGAAGTTTCAACGTCAACTTAATCTCCCTGAGGCAGCTCTGTGCACTTCAGACCCCCCAGTCCCACTGTGTTCAGTAATTTCTCCCTGCCTGGTCTTCCTCTTAGTCCTACTAACATAAAGGGGAATCCCAAAGTCTTCTATTGGCACCAAATACTAAGAGGGTAGTAAAAGGAGGAGTAGGGCCGATTAAGGACCAAAAAGGAGATTTACACATTGAGGCAGGGGGGTGGCTGAGGTATTGAATAAATACTTTGCTTCTGTCTTTACCAAGGAAGCAGATGCTACCGGTGCCATGGTGACAGAGGAGGAAACTCTGTCATTAGAAGGGTTCAAAATTGATAAGGAGGAGGTGGTGGTGAATAGACTGCCGGTACTTAAAGTTTATAAAGCATCAGGACTGGATGAGATACATTCAAGGATATTGAGGGAAGTGAGTGTGGAAATTGTGGGAGTACTGGCCATAATCTTTCAGTCTTCCCTAGACTCAGGGGAGGTGCCAGAGGACTGGAGAATTGCAAACATTACACCTTTGTTCAAAAAAGGTTGTAAGGATAAGCCCAGCAATTACAGACCAGTCAGTTTAACTTCAGTGGCGGGGAAGCTTCTAGAAACAATTATTCAGGATAGAATTAGTCATCACATGGAAAAATATGGATTGATTAGGAAGAGCCAGCATGGATTTCTAATGGGGGAAATTGTGTTTAACTAACTTGCTGAAGTTTTTTGAAGAGGTAACAGAAAAGGTTGAT
The DNA here is from genome assembly GCA_026770705.1 of Isurus oxyrinchus. NCBI lineage: Eukaryota > Metazoa > Chordata > Chondrichthyes > Lamniformes > Lamnidae > Isurus > Isurus oxyrinchus. The sequence continues at coordinate 74,416,656 of JANJGN010000020.1, read as the reverse complement.
GAGGGTAATGTTGCTGATGTGGTGTACATAGACTTTCAAAAAGCGTTCGATACAGTGCCGTACAACAGACTTGTGAGAAAAGTTATAGCTGGTGGAATAAAAGAGACAGTAGCAACATGGGTACAAAATTGGCTGAGTAATAGGAAACAGAGGGTAATGGTCAATGATTATATTTCGGGCTGGAGGAAAGCTTGTAGTGGAGTTCCCCAGGGGTCAGTATTGGGACCCTTGTTTTTCCTGATATATATTAATGATCTAGATCTTGGTGTGCAGGGGACAATTTTAAAGTTTGCGGATGATATGAAGATTGGAAGCATTGTAAACTGTGAGGAGGACAGTGTAGAACTTCAAAAGGACATAAACAAGTTGGTGGAGTGGGCAGATAAATGGCAGATGAAGTTCAGTACCATGATACACTTTGGTAGGAGGAACTTGGACAGACAATATAAAATAAGGGGTACAATTCTTAAGGGGGTGCAGGGGCAGAGGGACCTGGGTGTATCTGTGCATAGATCATTGAAGGTGGCAGGACAGGTGGAGAGAGCAGTTAATGAGGCATACAGTATCCTAAGCTTTATTAATAGGGGCATGGATTACAAGAACAAAGGGGTTATGTTGAATTTCTATAAGACACGAGTTAGACCTCAGCCGGAGTGTTGTGTACAGTTCTGGGCACCACATTATAGGGAGGATGTGAACACATTGGAAAGAGTGCAGAAGAGGTTTACAAGAATGGTTCCAGGGATGAGACACTTCAGTTATGAGGATAGATTAGAGAACTTGGGTCAGCTCTCCTTGGAGAGGAGAAGGCTAAGAGGAGATCTAATAGAGGTGTTCAAAATTATGAGGGGCCTGGATAGAGTAGATAGGGAGAAACTGTTTCTGCATGTATAAGGATTGAGAGTGAGAGGGCACAGATTTAAAATGATTTGCAAAAGAAATAAATGTGATGTGAGACAAAGCTTTTTCATACAATGAGTGATTCGAGCCTGGAATGCACTGTCTGGAAATGTGGTGGAGGCAGGCTCAGTCGAGGCATTCATGAGGGCGTTAGATGATTATTTGACTGGAAACAATGTGCTAAGGCATGGGGAAAAGGCAGGAGAATGGTACTAAGTCATGAAGCTCATTTGGAGCAGACACGATGGGCTGAATGGCCTCCTTCTGCACCATAACAATTCTATAAGGGCCGAATGGCCTACTAAGTCCAAGCCCTATGGTAGATTTCCTTCCCTAAAGAGCATTAGTGAATCAGATATGTTTTTATGATAATCAATGGTAGCTACATGGTCACCATTACTGAGACTAGCTTTCTATTACAGAATTGAATTTAAATTTCACCAGCTGCTGCAAAGGGACTTGAACCCGTGTTGCTAGAGCATTAGCTGGATTACTGGTCCAGTGACATTACCACTATGCCACCCTGCCCCATATAAATGTCCACACCCTTCACTCTGGACTGAAATTTGCTAAATCTAAATTTACAGCTAGTATTTCAAACGAATCTTTGCAAATTTCATGTCTTGACTGTAAATCACAAGCATCGGCAGCACGAGAGGCAGGGGAAAGGGATGCACCATGCATCTGTTGAAAACCTCAATCTCAGGATAAACAACCAAATAACTGAGAGAGCACAAGAAACAAAAAGAGTGGACTCAGCATTTTGTGATATAAATGTTCGTGCTGATGTTCACCATTTCAACACTTGCTCAGTTGGAGAATCACAAGTTTTGTAGCAAATCCCCTCAAGCCCTGACAATCCAGTGTTAATACACTTGTACCTTCATCAGAACACAATCCCTGTGGGCCAGGCTGTCTGCCGAGGTGGTTGAAAGCTTTGGGACACTGTATTAAAATGTAACAGCCAACAGCCAGAAGCTTGTAAACAGAGAGGGAGAAGGAAAGGAAATAAAGAACTTGCCTTTACCTAATGTCAATATCCTAAAGCCAGTTTGAAGTGGAGTAACTCTTTCAATACTGGATAGGGGACGCAAAAACTAATTTCTGCTCAAGATCGGATTGGGATAAATGAGCAAGTGATCTGTCTTAATGAAGTGATGTTGGTTTAGGGAAGTACATTTGCCAGGAGACCAGGTAAAACTACCCTGCTCTACTTCAAATCTCACCCGAGAGGGCAGGCAAGGTTTAATGTTTCATCTGAGAGTTGGCACCTCTGACAGTGCAGCACTGTCTCAAATGTGTTGGCTGAGATTATGGGCTAGACCCTGTCTAAACAGACCCTTGCTGAACAAAATCCATTCGTGAGTCTTGGAAGATCAGCTAAGCATTCATAATGAGGCTGTTTAGAGAAATAGATTTTCCAAAAGCATTTTTTGAAGTATGTGGAGGTGAGCCAACCCTAGAGGCCTTTAAGAGTGGTAGGTGGGACCTGATTCTAGGATCCCTGCCGCCAATCCTGGCAATTTTTTGCTGACGCAGGATTAGGATGTTGATAGTGAGCCAACATCTTGCACTCCCAGCCTGGCTGGTGCCATTGTGGGTGTAGTAGCATGGTATGTGTGCCCTGCCTGATGGTGGGTCCTTGGCTCATTGTCTGCTGATGCTTCATCCTGAGCCATTTTTCTTCCCAGTTTATTTTGTCAGTAGCAGTTTGCCACTGCCTTCCACACTCAGCGGCAGGGCATGGAGGCAGCTCCCCAAGTCTACCTCAGCCAGAACAGGAATTGAACTTGCGCTGTTGTCCTGAACTGACCCATCCCCCAGGATCTTATACTCCCTGTAATTTTTGTGGAGTCAGGCTAGAATCTCAAGGACATATGGTTCACAGCCTGTCAGAGAAATCATGAGCCATAGTCTGGATTTGGAAACCTTTTGAAAAGTATGTTTAAAATGTCTTACCCGTGCCCCCCCACACGCCCCCCCCCCCACCCCATGCTCCCTGCATGGCCTTCTTGTATCATCTATATCCATTCACCCAGTGTCACAATAAAACCAATGTGTCATATAATAACAATGGCAAGTCTTCTCTAAATGGTCTCCTTATGAATGCTTGGCTGAGCTGAAGTGAAATGATTGTCTTGATTGATTGACATCTTTATGAGGTGACAATAAGCTACTCTTTCTGTGATCTGTTTTTTAAATGCCTGTGTGTTTATCTAAACAGAATTAAGAGATGTAAAGTGAGGTTAATCGCTCTGTATGATTGACACTTTTATATGGTTGTTAGAACAACAGTTTTTTCAAAGAAGATTTTTGAATGGCTGTCTTCTAAGTGCATTTTGAGACTTGCCAAAGTTAATATATAGCTCATGGTTCTATAGTGCATTCAGGGTAAATGGACATGGAGGATGCAGGAAGCCATGGAAGGGGCATGAAGGCATGGACAGGGCATGTGGGGCATGAAGGGGGCTTCAGGAGTGGGTAGGGGTGAGTTGTGAAGATTAGAGGATCTAAAAGGCTTTAATACAACTGGGAAAAAGTCCTAAAGAACTGAGGCAGGCCTTCTAAACAGCCCATCTTGGCACTCACCTGTGTCCATGGCCACGCATAAACTGTTTCTAGAGTTGGTAGGCCTGACTCGGTGCTGCCTCTCCGCAGTGACAATAGTGCATGCTGGGTCCATTTATACCGAGATGGATCTGACTCAAACTTCCCACCTCAATGGCAAAAATCCAATCCTATCTTTGAATCAGAGGCAAGAGTGTTAGCACTGAGCCACGGACGTGATTTAACACAGTGATGGATAGTAGAGCTGACCATCGCTGTGGGGTGCTGTACAGTAGGCAGGTTCAGGATTTAACATTACAACATTGACTTCCTTCCCAAGGAAGCTGGTTTGCACACATCAGTTTCTGACTCTGATACTACTGGAATACTGCACTGCTTCAACTGCCCATGTTGAGAGCCAGGAAGCAGCATAGACATTCCAGAACCTACTCTGATGGGCTGATACATTTGTATTTTATGTCTTCGTTCATGAGATGTGAGCATTGCAGGTAGCATTTATTGACCACCCATATTTGCCCTAATTGGTGGTGAGCCATCTTCTTGACTCACTGCGGTCCATCTGATGTAGGTACACCCACAGTGTTGTTAGGAGATGGCGTTCCAGGATTTTGACCCAGTGACAGTGAAGGAACAGTCATATAGTTCCAAGTCAGGATGCTATAAGAGCATAGGAAATAGTAGCAAGGGGAGGCCATTCAGCCCCTCAAGCCTCCTCTGCTTTTCAACTAGATCATGGCTGATCTTCTACCTCAAGGCCATTTTCCCACACTATCCCCATATCCCTCAATATCTTTCATTTCTAGAAATCTGTCAGCCTCTGTCTTGAACATAGTCAATGACAGCCCTTCGGGCTAGAGAATTCCAGAGATTCACCACCCTCCGAGTGAAAACATTCCTCCTCATCTCAGTCTTAAATGGCCTACCCCTTATTCTGAGATTATGTTCCCTGGCGCTTGACCCCCCCGCCCCCAGACAGGGGGAAACATCCTTTTTGCATCTACCCTATCGAGCCCTGTAAGAATTTTGTATGCTTCAGTGAGATCACCTCTCATTCTTCTAAACTCTAGAGAAGACTTTCCAATGGTGGTTCCATAATGCCTCAGTTTGGTAGATCCTAGCTGCTCATTCCATATTGCAGAAAAACTCCTGTACTCCAACCAACTGTTTTCCAGACTGTCACGTTTACTGTTTAACTATAATAATAATGTATTAAATCAAGTATTGTTACAAAAATAGGATAGGTGCCAGTAAGTTAGAGATTGTATTATGTGCTATGTCCTGGAGCAATCATCGCCATGCTGCTTAACGTTATAACCCGGCTGCTCAACAAGCTTCCAGCACACATTAACATTGTGCATGTTGATCCCTTTACCAAGATGGTGTCCAGCATACTTTGTATGAGAATGTGTACATGCACCGCGGGTGCTGTTTTGGATCCCTAACAGCCCTCGCAGTGCCAAAAAATAGTCATGATCAAGCCCGATTTGACAGTGTTTATTTTCAAACTCAGGCAATTCTACAATTGCAATGGCAGGATTGCCTAATAAAGTGAGGTAACATATTTACTCCAGAGAATGTACCCCTTATCTAATGGAAGTATCTCAGTATAGCCTTGATGAGATGTTTTTATTATTTAAAAGTCCACATCCTTGAGTTTTCTAAGTTTACATTTCTGGCCGGGATCTTCTGAACATCGGCACTGATGAGCAGAATGCCACTGTGCTCGAAGGTTCCCATCACTCGAAGCCCATCACATTTCTCCTGGGATCTTCTGATCCTGTTTTCTCACAAACGTGCAGTCGGGGAAGAGAGACAAGCCCCGCTTTTTTACAGCGCTAGCTGCCATATAGAATGCTTAAAGATCCAGTCTTTGAAAGTTAGTGAATGAATGCGTGAATGGGTAGGTGGGTGAGATGGATAAGTGAGTGAGAGAGGTGGGTGGGTGAGTGAGATGGGTAGGTGGGTGAGTGAGAGAGGTGGGTGGGTGAGAGAGATGGGTAGGTGGGTAGGTGAGAGAGGTGGGTAGGTGGGTGAGATGGGTAGGTGGGTGAGATGGGTAGGTGTGTGAGTGAGAGAGGTGGGTGGGTGAGAGAGATGGGTAGGTGGGTAGGTGAGAGAGATGGGTAGGTGGGTGAGATGGGTAGGTGGGTGAGTGAGAGAGGTGGGTGGGTGAGTGAGAGAGGCGTGTGAGTGAGTGGGTAGCTGGATGGGCAGTTGGGTGAGGGAGTTGTCTTGTGAGTCAGGGTGGGTATTGGGTGGTCAGAGTTAGTCGATAGTCGAGGTATCGGGGGTAGCTGGGTCGAATCAGGGGAGTGGGTGGGTCGGGAGTTAGTCATGTGGTCAGTAGGTAGTCAGAGGATAGTTGGGTGGTCACTGGGTCATCGGGCTGGGTAAACAATGTAGTCGGGGGGTCAGTGGGTGATCAAGGGTAGTCGGGTTAGGTCAGGGTGTAGCTGGGTAGTCAGTGGGTATTCTGGTCAGATTGGGGTTAGACAAGCAGTGGGTGGGTATTCGGGTCAGGTCAGAATTGGTCGGGTGGTAAGGGGGTAATTGGGTTAGTTGGATGATCGAGGGGGTAGTTGGGTTGAGGAGTAGCCAGGTTGAGGGGTAGTCAGGTTGGGTTGGGGGTACAGTTGCGTGGTCAGGGGTGGTGGTCAGAGAGCCTGAGGTGTGATGGGGGCAGGGTTAGTTGTGGAGTTACCAGGCCCTGACTTTCACGCTTGGCGTGTGCGCCAAGTTGCTGGGCCTGGAAGCGGATGTGAAATGCGTTTCCAGCAGCGCTCGACCCCTGAACAAATTAACGGCTAGCCAGCGTGAAACACACACTGAGAAAGCTGCCGGGGGGGTGGGGAGGGGGTGGTGGGTGGTGGGGGGGAGACAGGAAGAGGGTGGGCACCTTCCGTGAGTCCCCTTAAGGCAGGCAGCCGCTGCGGGGCTGCCTCAGGGAGCTGCAGACCTGGACAGATTAAATAACAAGAAAAAATGCACCAAACTGTGTCTAGGCAGCACTTTCAAGCTCCCGACAGCAGAACTCAAAAAACATCAGTCTCCAGATATCTTTTTTTTATTATATGTCCCCCCCGGACAATTTCATCCTGCCCTTGGATGAGGTTTTGTTAAAAACGGACTGTCCATCTGCCCGTTTTCCCCATGCGATGAACACAAAATCGCACGGGCAATATAAAATTACAGACAATAGGGTTTTTAATGGCTTTAATTGGTCCTTTAATTGTCGGTGGGCGTGGCTCTGACTCATGCACATGCTGGCCAACCTCAATATTGCTCATGTGCGGGACACGCACCTGACATCATTTTGTGCAATTTCATGTACATTCGGCTCTGGTGAGCACCAGCCCAGTCAACGTAAAATCCTGGCCCAGATGTTAGACCAGGTTTCAACATGTCTAACACTACCTGGTAACTGTCCAGGTAAGTCCCACAGATTGTCTCAAGCCTCTGACTCTAACTCAGACTCGGAGACCATATTCGGACGGTCCTGGGGAGCAGGGGAATTGTCCATCGGAAGTTTAAACTTCCCAGGCAACTCCACGTAGGTCCACACACCAGGAGTCCCACTGGGTCTGACGCGCATCTTTAGTTGCACGTCTGTCCGGAGACCGGAGGATTTGACTCCAGATTTCGAAATTCCAGCAAGCCTTCAGAAATTACAGCTCTTGACTGTAAATCACAAGCATTGGCAGCACAAGAAGCAGGGGAAAGGGATGCACCATGCATCCATTACAAGTTAAAAACCTCAATCTCAGGATAAATGGTCAAACAACTGAGAGAACACAAGAAACAAAAGGAATGGACTCAGCATTTTGTGATATAAATGTTCGTGCTGATGTTCACCATTTCAACACTTGCTCAGTTGGAGAATCACAAGTTTTGTAGCAAATCCCCTCAAGCCCTGACAATCCAGTGTTAATACACTTGTACCTTCATCAGAACACAATCCCTGTGGGCCAGGCTGTCTGCCGAGGTAGTTGAAAGCTTTGGGACACTGTATTAAAATGTAACAGCCAATAGCCAGAAGCTTGTAAACACACAAAGAGGGAAATAAAGAAAGAAAGGGGAGAGGAATTGGAAGAGCGTGTATTTATGTAGTGCCTTCCACAACCTCAGAGCACCCAAAGCACTTCATAGCCAATTAATTACTTTTGCAGCATTGTCGTTTCTCGCAACAGAGGAAACGCTGCAGCCAATTTACGCACAGCAAGACCCCACACACACCACTGAGATAAATGACTACAGTGTCTGTTTTTGTTTTACTGATGTTGTTTGAGGGATAAGTATATCACCAGGACATGAGGACGAACTCTGCTGCATTTCCTGAAGTAGTATTGTGGAAGCTTTTATGTTCACCTGAGAGGAAAGGACCAACAGGGCTTTGGTTCAACATCTCAACTGATAACCAGCACTTCTGCCAATACGTAGCACTCCCCCAGTAATACACTGAAGTGCCAGCTAAGGTTATGGGCTGAACTTTTACCATGTCAGGATGAGTCGAGGGGCCTTTTAAAATGGGGGGTCCCAATGCTGGGTTTCCTGACCTCATTCCCAGGCTATCTGATTTCCAAGAGTGCCTGTAGAGGATAGGGGCTGTTTCCTGTCAGAAGCCTGCATCTATAGCACACCAGACCTGGCTGGCTCCATTGCAGAGATAGGCATATCCTACTCCCCTGCAATTTTGATGGAGTTGGGCCAGGTTTTTAAAGAGTAGTGGTTCAAGGCTCCTCAGAGATATCATGAACCCTAGTCTGCATGAGGTGACCTTTTCAAAAGGTAAGTTCAAAAGGTCACCCTCATGTCCCCTAATGCCAAGGTAAGGCCCCCCAACCACCTCCAATGGCCCCTCATAACTCTTCTGCCAAGTTATGCCACTCCTGTGCTCTTTAACCCACTTTATACTGTAAAGAACCAATGATCCCAATTTTGACAGTATGATGTGTAAAAAAAGCTTTTTTTAAAAAAAATTCACTCATTCACGCATTATTTTCCACAATGTTTCAAAAAAAGCCATTTCACCACAAGGTAATAAGTGTCAATCACCCAGTCCTTTAAAGTATCAATAATAGAAACTATAAATGCTTGAAACTACTTAACCTGGCATAAATTAAACATTGTGAAATTGATGCAGAGATCATAGAGCCAGAGTTGTCAATAGGAACATAGGATTTAGGAGCTTGAGTAGGTCATTCAGCCTTTCAATCATGTTCCACCATTCAATAACATCATGGCTGATCTGGGTGTGGCCTCAACTTCACTTTGCCCTCTAACCCCTATAATCCTCAACACCCTTGTCCATCAAAATCTGTCTAATTCTGCCTTGAATAAATTCAATGACCCAGTCTCCACTGCTTTCTGAGAAAAAGAATTCCAGACACTAATGACCCTTTGAGAGAGAAAAATTCTCATTTCCATCCTAAACATCTTATTCTTAAACTATGCCCCCTATATAATAACATAATATTATATAAGCTTACGTAATTAGACTTGGCTGAGAGCCAAGAAGTCCATTACTCATGTTGAAACAACAGCACCTCATAGAAAATATTGCTTGATTGACAGCTTAGATTCTCTGATCTCTGCCACCAATTTCATGATATTTATTTACACAAGGTTAAGTGGTTTCAAGGAGTTTGTAGTTTTTGTTATTGATAAGGGTCTGGATGCTTAACACTTACCACCTTGTGAAGAAATGACCTTTTTGACATAGTGGAAAGCAATGAATGAATGACTTTTAAAAACTTTTTAAAAATCCTACTGTCACTGTAGGGTTCATTGGTTCTATAGCTTGGCACAGAGGGCATGTAGGGCCATGGGAGAATCAATGGGGGGCTTTACCTTGGCATAGGGGGCAAGAGAGGTCTTTGGGGTGGGTCAGGAGGCATTGTCTGTCATGTGAGCATGAGGTAGCATGGATGGGGCTTGGGGGGGTGCATGTACATTGCGAGGGGTGGCGTGAGGTGTGGGAGCTGGTCAGCCTTTCTGCTTTTATTCCAATTGAGATGAAGTCCCACAGCACCGAGGTGATCCTTTCAAACAGTCCACCTGGGCAGCCCTTGTGGCTGCTCCAAACTTCGTTCTGCCCGATTGACGACCACACCCCAGCCTCCTGGCGACGAAGATCCCATCTTTGCTGGAACGTTCCCCCAAGGCAGATGGGCCGAGCCGGGAATTTCCTGTTCCCTGCCTCTAGGATGAAAATTCAGGCCTGTATGCTCATGGGTCTAAAGTGGCAAGTGGGCCCACAACTTCCTGACTCAAGGATAAGAGTGCTAACTGAGCCACAGACAACACCATTTTACATAGTGGTGGACTATAGAAACAACCAGGGGTACAGAGAAAAGGCAGGGCAATGGCACTAGGTCATCATGCTCATTTGGACAGTGGGTGCAGACACGATGGGCCGAATGGCCTTCTTCTGTTCCATTAAAATTCTGTGATTCTGAGACTATGGAGATGGCCTTCACTGTGGAGCACTATGTAATATTAAAATCGTTCAGGATGTGTGGGCAATTCTCTGAAAGGAAAGGTTAAAGGTCTTCCACCATTTTGTTTCTGCTATCTAACTACTTTGTGCATATTGAAGCGATTGACGTGTTTGTTCCATTTTCTAAGAAACCATTACTACGTCAATACTAGTCCACCCAATACTATATCTAGCATTTAAATGTACCTCGGGTGCGTTGTGGTACTGCAGCCAAGGTAATCTGGCTGAGTTTTAATGGGGGTGACAACTGCAGACAGCTCCAACAGTTAAAGTGACAAAATCGACTCCATTCTCAAAGGATCCCAAATCACATACACCTTCTAACTCCCAATGTTACTGGTGAACTCCGCTGCTTCAAAGGAAAAGGTGCAAGAAACAGTACCTGTATTGCACAACCCATTCTGATGGACTACTAGATTTGTGTGTTATACAGCTAACTCATCTCTCTACTAACAAGCTACATTTTCATATATATCTGTCTGTGTAAGATTGTCACACTATAATTAACATGCCCTCTAATGGAAGCAATGCAGTGCCACCACTAGCTGGAAGATATTATTACAGTGTGACTGGTTTACATAGCCAGTTCCTATTATAAATAGGAGACAGAGAGTTATAATGGGAACATGAGGACAAAATGTATGATTTTAAAAATGGAAATTTTAGTCTTGACTTCCCATGCGGAATTCCAGGGATGTTCGACCATATAATAGTTGTACAGTTCTCAGAGAGGGCTCATATCTGTGTCACATATCTCATTATGCAATCCTCATTATGCAAGCTTGGCTGAGAGCCCAGACTTCCATTACTTTGTTGAAACAGGTGCATAGAAAGGAAAACATTGCTTGACTGACAGTTCAATCTTCTTTTCTAAGATCTGTTTTGCCAATGACTCAATGTTTATTTGCACAAGATAAACAGATGTCAAGTGCTTATAGTTTCTGTTACTGATATTTGAAAGATCTGGTTGTGCTACAAGTTGGCATACAGGGTATGAGGGGCCATTGGGGATGGGTAGGATGCATGGGTTGGCATGGGGAGTGGGTGAGGGATAAGGGCTGTGAGGGGTGAGGGCTAGAGGACCTAATATCTAACAAAACAAACTGAGATAAAGTCCCAGAGAACCAAGGCAGGCTGGCTAAGAGGCCCGCCTGATCATTCAGCAGGCCCTGCGGCCACCTCTGATCTGCATCTGGGGGCAACGGATCCGATTCCATCACACACCTGCCCCCTGGAGTAAAAATAGTGCAGTTTGCGGTACTTTTGCCTCTTGCGGGTGTGTTGGAAATGTTGTAACTTGAGCTACCCACCATGGTGGTGAAAACCTGGGACTCCATCCTGCACTCTGACCAACAGCCTCTGGAGCAATTAAACTCCAGAAAGGGGAAGACTGATCGAGGTATTTAAGGTTAGGAAGGGGTTGATACAGTAAACATGAAGAAGATATTTCTGCTTGTGGGAAGACCAAAATTATTTTAATTTTGTTATCTTTATTATAATAAAATTATTATGAATATAAGATAGTTACTGATAAGTTCAACTAGAAATTCAGAAGAGCAATCTTTAGGCATTCTGTGGTTAGAGTGTGGAACCCAGCAGGCTTGAGGTGAATAGCATAGATGTATTAAAGAGGAAGCTAGGAAGGTAGCTGAGATATAAAGGAATAGAAAAATATTAAGTAAGGTGGCTTGTGTGGAGAATTTACAATGGGATAGGTTTATCAGGCTGAATGGCCTGCTCCTGTGCTATAAATACTATGTAAAGTTTATTGGACTTCTTGGCCAGAATTTTTCCCTCGTTGGGTGGGCTTGGTGGGAGCGGGTGGGGGGGATGGGGAAGCCGACTGCTGCCAATTAAGGCCCACCCTGGGTGGATAGCGAGCGGCAGCGCTGAGCGCAACCTGTGTGGGCGAGGGCAGAAGGGAGAGTGGGCCTGGTGAGCAGTTCACACACGCGGGCGAGAGAGCGCTTCAATCTCCCTGACACACGGAGCTACCCCAGGGAGATTAATGAGCTTTTTAAAGAAATTAATAACGATAGTAAAAATTTAAAAAAAAACATGTCCCCTCATGTGACTCTATCACATGAGCTGGGACATGGTTTTTAATTCAAAAACTAAGTTTTTATTCAGTGTTTATTTGCTTTAGGAAACCTCGTCCCGCCCGTGGATGAGGTTTCCTAAAAAACGTAAAGGCCGCTTGGCCTTTTTGACTACCCACCAACTGTAAGGTTGGACGGGCAGTGATAACTTGATTTTAATTGGCTGATTAATTGCCTTATTAGGCCTTTCAGTTATCGGTGGGCACAGAGCCGACTCCGGTGTGCGCCCGCTGAACGAAATGTCGTCCAAATGCGCAATGACATTGGGACGCACACCTGACATGATCACGCGTCATATTACGCTCAGGTGTGTCCTTTGTGGATGTGGCCTACGTACTGGGCAAATCCTCCCAACCATGACAGGTGGGATGCTACATGGGGGGGGGAGGGGGAGGAGCTTCAAAGGGAGTGGGGGCGTGGCATGCCTGCGCCGTGTGAAATGAGGGTCCCACCCTAGAAGCCCACAACCCAGCAAGATGAGGGCTGGAGGGCAGCAGCATGTGCGATCCTGCCTCCTGAGGCTTCCCAAGCCACAAGTGTATTTTTCACTCGTCCCTGTCACCTTTAATTAGAGGCAAATTTACTCAAAGCCAATTTCTTGTGGTTGAGTGGACCAAATGCAGATTTAGTAATTGTAATCTCTAACTGAAGGGCAGCAAACAGAAACCACTAATACGGTTTCATTATGTTATAATTAATGCTCCTCTTCTCATCCAAGCCATTGTATTCTGAATCTGAACTGCTCATTAACAACCTCCATCACCATCACTAACTTCCCCACTCCCTTATTTTACATCAGCTTAGACTGACTCAAGTTCTGTCGAAGGGTCATGAGGACTCGAAACGTCAACTCTTTTCTTCTCCGCCGATGCTGCCAGACCTGCTGAGTTTTTCCAGGTAATTCTGTTTTTGTTTTGACTCTTAAAGTTACTGCCTCTCATTCACACCATCTAAAACTCACTGTTGGATTTCCCATGGTGACAGCTGCTGTGCTGCAGTAATATCTTCCCTTGTGGGAGAGAGAAAAAGAACTGTTGTACAGTTTCTGTGCTTTAAGGTGCTTGCTGGAAGTGTTTGGATTGAATTGCCAGTATGTGGAGGATGTGTTGACTGTAGGAGTAGCTGACACAGTAACTAACAACAAACCCCTTTCATTCCTCAGCCACTTGAGAGAGACAGGACGCTGTTCATCATTATAAAAACCACGCAGCTCTGACCTTGCATGAACACCCCAGCAGCAAATCTGCTCTTTGCTCACAGATCTAATAGCATCAACCTGTCAATCACATCTTCAAGTCTCTTTTATAATGCTCACTACCCATAATGCTTTCCTGCCACACTTCTCCTTCACACCCGGCTGGAGGTCCAGAACTGGGGCTGAGGGTCACAGGCTAAGGTGCTGGCCATTTAGTACTGCGATGAGGAGAAACGGCTTCATTTGGAGAGCTGCGAATTTTTGGAATTCCTTTCCAAAGAGTGCTGCGGATGCTTAATTGTTGAATGTATTCGAGGCAGGGTTTGATACATTTTTAGGGAATTAAGGGACATGGGGATAGTGCGGGAAGCTGGTAGAAGAGCAGCCATGATTGCATTGAATGGCAGAACAGGCTCGAAGGGCTGAATGGCCTACTTACCCCTGTTTCATGCTTCTGTTATGCTAAACATTACTTCCTTTAAAATCTTTTTCTTCTACTGAGCTCTGATTTCATTTTTCTTTCTATCTCCTGCTGAGGGCAGCCCTCTCAATGCCAGTCACTCTCCACCTACGCTCTCCCTGACAATACTGTACCATGTCACATCCCTCCCTTCATTTACAGAGGGTCCAGACTTTTCTTTTTGTGTGTGGCAGCTCACATTCTGTTGTGCCGATGAAACAGAGGTGGTGCAGTTAAAATGGGGAGTGCAACTCATCGAGGCAAAACAAATTAAAACAAGGATAGCGGATAGTGCATGGCACAAAATTCATTCCACTCGGTTAATTCCATCACAGCATCACAGTTGGAACCTACTCAAGAATTCAGTTTAAATGATAAGCCTTTCTGTTCAGTGAATTGATGTTGAGTAATGGATATTCGGGTCTGATTGCGAGGCAATACCATAACTCGGGATTCGGATCACATTAGCTGTGAGGGTGCAGTTTGAGCCATTTACAGCGGATGTCCTACCTCTGAGATAAAAGTTTCCTGCTGCATTCTCTGTCCATTTTTGATTAAAGGAATGTGTGTTCAGCATTATTGTCCAGCGCTGACACCCATACTGAAGGGATAATCCTCGAATAATCACTACAATGTTTTTTCCTGTCTTCTTTTCCTCCCCTCTCCTGAGACTTGTGCTGTGCTTGGTTCCACTGGTACTGAACCCTCTCTTGTACCTGGTCAATGTAGCCGCCCTTCATTGGTGAACATCAGCACCTTGTTTGACCCAGGGAATCCAGTCTTCATGCTCAGCGGCCATCTCTATTCCGGAAGGGGTCATCAGGCAGCAGTCAAGAACAGGAATCCAAGTTGATTTTGCCTCTCCACAGCTAATTTCATTCCTTACAACCTTGGTTTGAATGATATCAGCTATACCAGTAAAAAACAAAGAAAGAAACTTGAATTTATAGCACGACTTACACAATTTCAGGATATCGCAAAAGTGCTTTACAGCCAATGAGCTACTTCTTGAAGTGCCCTTACTGTTGTAATATAGAAAATGCAGGAGCTATTTCTGCATACAACAAATCCCCACAAACAACAAGGGGATAAATAGCCACCTAGCCTGTTTCAGTTGGTTAAGGATAAATATCAGCCAGTTCACCAGGGAGAGCTCTCCTTTTCCTTTGAACAGTGCATTTGGATTTATCTCCTTAAACCTGAGAGAGCAGACTCAATCCTGGCTTTCAAAAGGGAATTGGATAAGTACCTGAAGGGAAAACACTTGCAGAGCTGTAGGAAAGGATGGGGGAATGGGACTAACTAGCTAAATTACTCTTGCAGAGCAATTGGTCGATGGACCAATTGGCCTCTTTCTGTGCTGCAACCACTCCATGATTCTATGAAGTCTCAACTTAATATCACATCCAAAAGGTGGCACCCCCAACAGTGCAGCACTTCCTTAGCCCTCCATGGGGACACCCATTTGCATTACAT
The DNA here is from genome assembly GCA_026770705.1 of Isurus oxyrinchus. Taxonomy (NCBI): domain Eukaryota; kingdom Metazoa; phylum Chordata; class Chondrichthyes; order Lamniformes; family Lamnidae; genus Isurus; species Isurus oxyrinchus. The sequence continues at coordinate 74,401,462 of JANJGN010000020.1, read as the reverse complement.
CTCAGGAATAAGGACTTCTATTCAAATTCAATTAATGAAATCTGGAATTGAAAGCTAGTCTCAGTAATACCATGAAGCTATCATTGATTGTTGTAAAAGCTCATCTGGTTCACTAATGTCCTTTAGGGAAGGAAATCTGCCATCCTTACCCAGTCTGGCCTACATGTGACTCCAGACACAGTAATGTGGTTGGCTCTTAACTGCCCTCTCAAGTGGCCTAGCAAGCCACTCAGTTCACAGGCAATTAGGGACGGCCAACAAATGCTGGCCTTGTTGGTGACACCAGCGTCCCACCAAAGAATAGAAGAAAATTCTGAATCTGTAATTTAAACCCAGAAAAATGTCATCTCCCTCTGAGGGACAGATATGGGCTCAGCAGAGTAATTACTTGACATGTTAGATTAAGGGGATCCTTCCATTTAAATCTTTGACACAGACCATGTGTACAATTTAACTGAAATAATCAGTCAGCAAACACAAAGCACCCCAACGTATACAACAACTCCTGTGAATCTCTCCAGCTGCAGTCTGTTCACCCTAGCATCACTACAGTTAATTAAACCATTTGCTTGTTAGCTGTCGATTCTGCATTCAAATCTAATGCCTGTAGCTGGTTGAACTTTCATGCAAATCGCACATGTTGAGCTGCTTAAAAAGGACTATTTAAAAACATAATTGTGCATCTATTTCTTACGTGTTTAATAATGGTGGGGGAGACAGATAAGGAAGGTGTTAAGATAATTGTTTCCCTGGACAAGTGAGGACACACTACAGTGATTGAAGGAATAATCGGTCTGATCTCACAAACATTTAGAAGACCTGGTGATGCTGCAGTTTTTTGGCAAATGCAAGATAAAAGATTAACAATTCTTCTAGCCAATTCTATATATGCACAGACTTTCATTAGCCACCTACATCATTGAAACCCATCCAGTTAGGGTTTGCGATCAAGAAATATTTAAGAAAACCATGTCACACAATAAAAATGTTTATATTCTTGTATTATATTCCATTTTAAATAATCTCTGTCGTTTCAAAAATAAACTAAAATTGAAAGACTGCCGGTAAGGTTGACAGTAGACCAAAGATCGCTGCAGCATTCTCCCAGGCTGGTGTTTTGTGTACACTTATGTCCACTATATCATCACCACTGGAGACTCAGTTCTCCTTTTTGTGCCTTGCTATACGAATGTTGATGCTTTCTACACAACTTTGGGATCATATTTTTTTACAATCTCCATAGGCACTGATAAACTTTGATAAGATTCAAGCTTTAGCTATTCGCTGAAAGAATAACCTGGCAAGATCTCATATTTTAAAACTTTTACTGTAACAAATGAAAAAAAAAACAACATATCTGACTAAGCACTATTTTTGTTTTGTGGGCAACTTATACGCTAACAACAGAAAGTGACATTCCCCTTGTATACTTATGCCCCATCACACTCTCTATGGGACTGCTGATCTTTTAGCAACAGTCCACAGTTACTTGCAGCTTCCAGTGGGTTCCTGCATCTGTTTGCCAAGTATTAGCTTCGAGTGACCATTTCCAGGTGCTTTCCTCAGTTTTCGGAGAGTTTCTTTAATCCACCACAAGTGGATTATTCCGATGATTCTTCTTCCCCTGGCTATGCCAGAACAAACCTCCTGGAATCCCTAATTGGCAGCAGGAAGCATCTCTACAAATAGAGACTGCGTCCCTTCCAATCTGGGTCAACCAGCTCATAAAGCCAAGCAGCCTTTACCCTCCAACAATAAAATGCTGGAAAAACTCAGCAGGTCTGGTAGCATCTGTGGAGAGGGAAACAGAGTTTATTGTTTTGACTCTTCTTCAGAACGAGGGAGAGGTAGAAATGTGATAGGCTTTATGGTGTTGAAAATGAGGGAAGGGGGAGGTGGAGAAAAATAGAAGATCAGGGATAGGTTAGAGGGCGGGGTAAATTAAATGACACACACATTATGGAACACAAGATACAGGGAGATGTAATGATAATATTAAAGACTAAAGCTTTGATCCAAAATAGGTGTTAATAGCAGAATAAAGGTCAGTGCCGTCTAAAAGCAAAACACGAGGACAAGATACAGACTAACACCCAGGAGAAAAAAATCAAAATGGAGGAGAGAGTTCATGGTCTGAAGTTGTTGAACTCAATGTTAAGTCCGGAAGGCTGTAAAGTGCCTAGTCGGAAGATGAGGTGCTGTTCCTCCAGTTTGCGCTGGGCTTCACTGGAACAATGCAGCAAGCCAAGGACGGACATGTGGGCATGAGAGCAGGGTGGTGAACTGAAATGGCAAGCAAGCAGAAGGTTGAGGTCACAGTTGTGGACTCGGTGAGGGTGGTTGGTCTCCCCAGTGTAGAGAAGACTGCATTGTGAGCAACGAATGCTGTAGGCTATATCGCAAGGAGTGCAAGTAAATCACTGATTCGCTGTCAAGAAGGGTTTGAGACCTTGGAGAGTGAGGAGGGAGGAGATAAGGGGCAGGTGTCACACCTCCTGTGATTGCATGGGAAGGTGCCATGGGAAGGGATAAGGAATCGCAGAATCACACAGTGCAGAAGAGGCCCTTCGGCCCATCGAGTCTGCACCGACACATGAGAAACACCTGACCTACCTACCCAATCCCATTTACCAGCACTTGGCCCATAGCCTTGAATGTTATGATGTGCCAAATGCTCATCCAGGTACTTTTTAAAAGATGTGAGGCAACCCGCCTCCACCTCCCTCCCAGGCAGCGCATTCCAGACCGTCACCACCCTCTGGTAAAAAAGTTTTTCCTCACATCCCCCCTAAACCTCCTGCCCCTCACCTTGAACTTATGCCCCCTCGTGACTGACCCTTCAACTAAGGGGAACAGCTGTTCCTTATCCACCTCTGTCCATGCCCCTCATAATCTTGTACATCTCGATTAGATCGAGGTCAGGAGTTGGGGGTGATAGAGGAATGAGCCAGGGTGTCATGGAGGGAATGGTCCCTTTGAAATGCTGACAGAGATGTGAGGGGAAGATATGTTTAGTGGTGGCATCATGCTGGAGTTGGCGGAAATGTCAGAGGATGTGGAGGCTGGTGAGATGGAAAGTGGTGACAAGGGGACCCTATCATTGTTCTGGGACACACTGGGAAGGGGTGAGGGCAGAGGTGCGGGAGATGGGTCAGACTTGTTTGAGGACCATGGCAACCACAGTGTGGGGGCTTCCTCAGCTGAGGAAGAAGGAAGACATGTCACAAGTGCCGTTTTGGAAAGTGGCATCATCAGAACAGATGTGATGGAGGCGAAGGACCTTCACTGAGAGAAAGGGATGGAGTCCTTACAGGAAGCAGGATGTGAGGAACTGTAGCCGAGGTAGCTGTGGGAGTCGGTAGGCTTGTAAAGAATATTAGTAGACAGTTCATCACCAGAAATGGAGACAGAGAGGTCAAGGAAGGGAAGGGAAGTGTTGGAGATGGACCATGTGAAAGTGAGAGGGGGTGGAAATTAGAAGCAAAATTGATGAAATTTTCCAGACCAGACAAGAGCATGAAGCAGCATCAATACAGTCATCGATGTACTGGAGAAAGAGTTGTGAGGAGGGGCCTGAGTAGAACTGGAACAAGGAATGTTCCACATATCCCAGAAAAAGACAGGCATGACTGGGGGCCATGTAGGTACCCATAACCACATCTTTTATTTGGAGGAAGTGAGACAAGTTAAAGGAAAAACTGCTCCATGACAGAACTCCCTCAGCTATCTCAATTACACCTCTTCCTGCATAGATCCTCAGTGGAGCCCTGGAAGGAGCCATTGCTGTAGAAATTGAGCATGGTGGTCATCTTCACTGTCAATGGCAGTGGAAGCCCTCTGAGTCCCCATGGCACCAAATCCTGCAGAAGGTGGCATATGTGAGTGACCAGTTCCCTTGACAAGCGCAGTCATCATGACACCAGTTCTCACTAATCTGCAGGAAGCTCTTGCACTGTCTATAAACCTTGGGTCTAGTGAGGTGCCTGCGAATGATGGCTCTGTGGGGTTCATCCTCTGCATAAGGAGAGGGGCTGTGTTGTCCCTTGGTCTTGAGGGTTCTGCTCCTTCCTTATGTGATTCGGGTGCCTCTGTTGTGGTCTTCTCCATCTTATCTCCTGCCTTTTAGCAACCAGGCAGACAGCGAGATCACCAGACTCCAGCTTCCTGATAGTCTCCTCACTGCAATACCAAAGAGAGAGACGGAAGGGTCAGCAATTGTCTTCTAAGGACCGCTCTTGGTCAAGTCATCACCTGCCTCTCAAGACCCCTTTATGCATGCCAGAGAGTCCAGGCCACCACCTGGATGCCCAGTGTTTAGTATGTATGATGGTTCACTATGCCCACACCCAGCACTGCCCCACACCACATGACCGAGTGGCAGCAGCTTTGGCCAATTGACTGCATCCTGAACTCTCATCTCAGGTGCAGGCATTTTCCTAACCTGGACTCCAAGGCTTCTCGATTTGCTTGTACCATGAGGGTGACTTTTCAATTCCTACTTAAACATAAAGCAAGGGTTTCTGAGCACACTCCTCCATCAGTGTTCCGGGCTTGGCTTGCCCAGTCACACAATGGTTCTGCAGCACCATAGCACTCATTTGATTGCGAAGTCTGCGCGCGTGGGGTTGAAAGTAGAGAAGCAAACATTGACACTGTCAGGAATTATCGGAGTGGGCACAATTGCTTGACTAGTCCGACTCCAAGCACGTCAATTGAGCTCTATCTAGATGGTCTCAGCTGCGGAAGAGTGCTCAACTTTGACATGCTTTTCCATTTGAATGGCCTATTTCTTCCCCACCACCCCCCCACCGCCTCCCCAACCCAGCATATGTTAGTGTGCAACCTCCATTCTGTACTGAAATGACACTCCCTATCCTTATACTGTTGCCCTTGCCACAAGGTTCCCTTCTCTCCCGTCTCCCCAGCCTTAGCCCCGGCACCACAACCCAGCCACGAAGAAGCCACTGTGAAGACTCGCCTGTGACCCCCCACCCTCACCTTGAATCCACCGAGCCGTTTCCTATCATTGGCATCCTTGCCAGCGCTGCACTAAGTTGTGTGTGCTTACCCCCGAGTTCCCCTCAAAGTTCAGCTCGCCAGGTGCACACCTTTTAAAGCAGCTGTAAGTCATGCCGCTCGAAAATCACACCAATGTGGCCACAATAATGATATGCAAATGTTTTCAAATTAAGTTCCCAATGTCTCACGGTGGAAAACGTGGTCCACCATTGACGGCAGTGGGGAGATCCCGGCCCAATCCCTTCATCTGGCAGCTGCCCTACTGGTTCTCTTCTGCTCCCTCCTATTGCCTGCCCCCTGCGCCTGCAGGAGAGATGGTAAATGTCAGTGATTGGGTTGCGCTGTGTTTGAGTGATAGCCTGCCTTGGCTGAACAGCTGGGAAACCTGTGAAGCCAGTGAGAGGTCAGTGTGAGGTTGGCATCATTGGAAGGTGTTTGGGTGAGGTGAATGTTAGATGTGAGCCCTGACTGCGGGGCTCTGGTTCCGGGTGAGTGGTGCTGGTGGTGTGGCACACTGAGTAGCATGAGGGCCTGGTGGTCTGGTGGGTATGGCATGTGATGTGAAGACACATTCACCAACCATGTGAGTTCATTAAGCTTCTTCAAGCACTGCTGTTAGGTCCTCAAAGCCAGACTCCGAACAGTAAACTCCCTGGCAACCCGGTCCCCTCTCTGAGACCCTCTGTGGATTTTATCAGCCCTCTGTGGATGGATTGGAAGGCGGTGGGTGTCACATAAAATATTGAGAGAAGGTGGGGTGGTGGTGGCGTGCCCTTTACTTCCCTTACACTATGCCCCCTGGGGGGTGGTTGGTTGGGGGGGGGGGAGGGGGGGTAGCCACCCTTAATTAATTGGTTGTCACTGACAAGATGTGGTCCCAGATCCCACCGTGCTGGGTTGCCCCCCCCCCACCCCGATAATCCCTGACTTTCAAGTCTGCCAGCAGGAGAGTCTCACTCGGTGCCATCATTAAATTCCTTTCATTGATACAGAGAGACAGATAGGGGCTTTGAAAGCAAGCTTTCCAGACAGCTAGCCAGATTTAGACTGATAACATGACACCTGTTTTCAGAAAACAAATTGTTTTGATTCAAATTGCTCAGGCAAAAACCCTCAGAAATATAACACACAATAAGGGGCTTGTTCTAAAACCAATAGATTTTCTTTATATTCAAAACTTAGATAAACCAGTAGTCAGATCTGTGAACTCCACAAGGAAGTCAGATCTCTGCAGCTGGAGGGTTGAGATCTTATAAGATCTCCACATTAAACTCAGATAAAGACAGCAAATGCTCTGCATTGTGCTTGATTGTAAGCATAAAACTAATTTGTTTGGCTATCTTAACTATTTTCATTCTTAAGTTGATTTGAGATTTGAAGTGAGTACTTTGAGATGAATTGTTTATCTTGTATCTTATATTATTGTTGTAATAAAAACAATATCATAAGGTGATCCAAGGTTTAAATTTATAACAGTATTATAGAAACCATTAAACAGGTTGTAGTCTCATTTTGTAAAACCTACAAACTCAATAACACTTCTAGAATTCTTAATGATCAGATTCTAAGTTCTGATAGAGGAGACTCAATGAGACACTGGTCTGTTATAATGTACTGTTTATGTTCTTCCATAGATAATTTTGTTTTGTTTGAAAACTCCTGGAAGAAAAGGCATTTCATCTTAAAGCCAAACTGCCATCGAGCATACCTCGCTAAACTTTGAATGATGAGTTTGAATTTCTTTTTAGTTGAGGTTTTAATCTAGCAATAAGTTCAAAAGGAAGACTTACCCTGGCTGGGCAGTGGGGGGAGGTGGGGGTTAGTGGGGTGGTGTTGCGAGGGCTGGAAGGTGGGTGGGTGCAGTGGGAGTGTTGGAAAAGATAGAACTCTAACAAAGAAATGTCCACAGAAGCTGCAAGGGTTGAGTTGCTTACGGTGTACTTTCTGCATTACCCATAAAATAGGTTTTAAATATTATCTCTGGTCATGTATGTAAGCAAGGCATGTAGATTGTGAGAAAGGCTAAGTTATTTTCCCTGTGTTGCACAGGGGAAATGTCTATTTTGTGCTATACAGGCCTGAAACAACCAGAGATAATATAGCAACACAAAAGCAAAGTACTGCATGTACTACAAAGCTGAAATTAATAAAAAACAAACAAACAAAATGCTGGAAATGCTCAGCAGGTCTGGCATTGTCTGTGGAAGGAGAAGAGTTGTAATATGGTTTTAAGGGATAGCAGCGTGTCATCACTTTAAGGGAAGTGTGTCGTGTGATCCAGCCTCACTTCGTTTTCACTTTGGTCTGGAGCAGGACACAGACACGCAGCACTGCAACTCTTCAAGCTTTCTGCCTATTCACACCTGTTCACATGTGTCTGGAAGGCTGTAAAGTGCCTAACTGAATGCTGAGGGTTTTTTTATTTATTCATTCACAAAATGAGGCCATCACTTGCACATCACTAATTGCCCTTGAGAAGGTGGTGGTGAGCTGTCTTCTTGAATCGCTGCAGTCCATGTGGTGTAGGTACACCCACAGTGCTGCTGGGGACAGTGATCCAGTGACAGTGAAGGAACAGCGATATATTTCCAAGTCAGGATGGTGCATGACTTGGAGGGGAACTTCTGGGTGGTGGTGTTCCCATGTGTCTGATACCCTTGTTCTTCTCGATTGCAGTGGTCATGGGTTTGAAAGGTGATGTCTAAGGAGCCTTGGTGAGTTTCTGAAGTGCATCTTGTAGATGATACACACTGCTGCCACTATTCGTTGGTGGTGGAGGGAGTGAATGTTTGTGCATGTGGTGTCAATTTTTTTGTTACAGATGGTGTCGAGCTTCTTGAGTATTCTTGGAGCTGTACTCATCCCGCAAGTGGAGAGTATTCCATCACACTCCTGACTTGTGCTTTGTAGATGGTGGACAGGCTTTGGGGAGTCAGGAGGTGAGTTCCTTGCCACAGAGTTCCTAGCCTCTGACCTGCTCTTGTAGCCACAGTATTTATACGGCTAGTCCAGTTCAGTCTCTGGTACCATAGAACCATAGAAAAGTTACGGCACAGAAAGAGGCCATTCAGCCCATTGTGTCTGTGCCAGACAAATATAAAAAATAAAAACATAGTTGCCCATTCTAATCCCAATTTCCAGTGCCTGGTCCATAGCCTTGCAGGTTACAGTACTTCAGGTGCAGATCCAGGTGCCTTTTAAATGAGCTGAGGTTTCTGCCTCCACCACCAAACCAGACAGTGAATTCCAGACGCCCATCATCCACAGGGTGAAAAGGTTTTTCTTCATGTCTCCTCTAATTCTTCAACCAATCACCCTAAATCTATTCCCCCTGATAATTGACCCCTTAGCTGGGAGAAACAGGCCTTTCCTGCCTACACTGTTTAGGTCCCTCAAAATTTTGTACACCTCAATTAAGTCACCCCCATTCTAAGGAAAACAACCCCAGCCTGTCCAATCTTTCCTCATAGCTACAATTTTCCAGCACTGGCAACATTCTTGTAAATCTGACAGCATCTGCAGAGAGGAATACAGTTAACGTTTCGAGTCCGTATGACTCTTCAACAGAAATAAGGAAAAATAGAAAAGAGGTGAAATATAAGCTGGTTTAAGGGAGGGGGGTACAGGTAGAGCTGGATAGAGGGCCAGTGGTAGGTGGAGATAACCAAAAGATGTCACAGACGAAAGGACAAAGAGGTGTTGCCGGTGGTGATATTATCTAAGAAATGTGCTAATGGTGACATTAAGGGTAGAAAGCAGGACGAACAAGGTATAGATACATATCTTCTGAATAGGCACTTTACAGCCTTCCGGACTGAATATTGAGTTCAACAACTTTAGATCATGAACTCTCTCCTCCATCCCCACCCCCTTTCCGATCCCCCCTTTTCCCAATAATTTATATAGATTTTTCTTTTCCCACCTATTTCCATTATTTTTAAATGTATTTCCATCCATTGTTTTATCTCTACCTTTTAGCCTATTTCAATCCCTTCCCCCCACCCCACCCCCACTAGGGCTATCTGTACCTTGCTCGTCCTGCTTTCTACCCTTAATGTCACCTATTAGCACATTTCTTAGCTAATATCACCACCGTCAACACCTTTTTGTCCTTTTGTCTGTGACATCATTTGGCTATCTCCACCTACCACTGGCCCTCTATCCAGCTCTACCTGTCCCACCCCCCTTAAACCAGCTTATATTTCACCTCATTTCTATTTTTTCTTAGTTCTGCTGAAGAGTCATACGGACTCGAAACGTTAACTGTGTTCCTCTCCGCAGATGCTGCCAGACCTACCGAGTTTTTCCAGGTATTTTTGTTTTCATTTGGATTTCCAACATCCGCAGTTTTTTGCTTTTATCTTCTTGTAAATCTCCTCTGCATGCTCTCCAGAGCAATTATGTCCTTCCTGTAATGTGGTGACCAGAACTGAACACAAAATTCCAGCTATAGCCTAATCAGCATTTTATCCAGTTCCATCATTACGTCCCTGCTTTTGTATTCAATACTTTGTCCAATAAAGGAAAGTATTCCATATGCTTTCTTTATCACCTTGTCCACCTGTCTTGCCACCTTCAGGGACCTGTGGACATGCACTCCAAGGTCTCTTACTTCCTCAGCCCCTCTCAATATCCTCCTGTTTATTGAATATTCTCTTACTTTGTTTGCCCTCCCCAAATGAAATACCTCGCATTTTTCCGGACTGAAATTCCATTTGCCACTTCTCTGCCCACTCAGCCAAACCGTTGATATCATTCTGGGGTTGACAGCTAACCTCTTCACTATCAACTACACGGCCAATTTTTGTGTCATCTGCAAATTTCCCAAACATGTCTCCCACATTTAAGGTCTAATCATTAATATATAAAACAAACAGCAAGGGCCCCAACACTGATCCCTGTGGAACATCAATGGAAACCACTTTCCATTCACAAAAACATCCATCGACCATTACCCTTTGTTTCCTGCCACTGAGCCAATTTTGGATTCAACTCGCCACATTCTCCTGTGTCCCATGGGCTTTTACTTTTCTGACCAGACTGCCACATGGGACCTTGTCAAATGTTTTACAAAAATCCATGTAGACAACATCCACTGCACTACCCTCATTAATCCTCCTTGTTACTTCATCAAAAAATTTGACTACATTAGTAAGACACGACCTTACCTGAACAAATCCTTGCTGACTATCACTGGTCAGTCCATGCCTTTCTAAGTGGCTATCCTGGCTCTTAGAATTGTTTCCAATAATTTGCCCACCAATGAAGTCAGTCTGTTCAGCCTACAATTTTTTGGCCTGTCCCTTCACCCTTTTAAAAGGGTGCTTGGCAGTAACGGTCAGTCACCATTAGCTGGTTCATTCTCCATGGCAACGCCTTTACCAGAGTCCACTTGCCAACCAATCAGCACTCTCTCCTCATCCAGCAAAAGATGTTTCTTCAACTCACCTTGGCATTCTTGCGATTGCCCTGATGAGTGCAAGACAAAAAGCTTTGACAAAATATCTTTTCTCAGCAATATTCAAGTTATTTTTAAATAATGGCACAATGTTCGCAGACCTCCAATCCTCTGGGACATCATCTGTATCTAGTGAGGATTGGAAAATGATCCTCAGAGTATCTGTTATTTCCTCCCTGACTTCCTTCAACAGGCTGTGATACAATCCATCCGGCCCTGGTGATTTATCCACCTTCACAGATACCAGTCCCTCCAGTACTTCCCCTCTCACTATGTTTATTTCATCTAATATTTCACCTCCTCTTTAACTAGAATGTCTGCATCATCCCTCTCCTTTGGGAAGGCAGAGACAATGTATTCATTAAGAACCCTGCCCACATTGTCAGCATCCACACGTAAGTTACTTTTTTTTTATCTTGGATAGGCCTGACCCTTTCCTTAGTTATTCTCTTGCTCTTAATGTGCTGATAAAGCATCTCTGGGTCTTCCTTGATTTTACCTGCCAGTATTTTTTCATATCTTCTTTTTGTTTTTCTAATTTACTTTTTTGACTTCACCCCTGTACTTTCTATACTCTTCTAGCCTTTCTACAGTATCAAGTTTTTTGTGACTGTCATAAGCTTTCTTCTTCTGCTTTATCTTATCCTGTATGCTCCTGGATACATTTGGCAGTACCGCCCTTTCTCTTTGTGGGACATGTCTGCACTGTACCCGTAGAATCTCACTTTTGAATGCCTCCCATTGATTTGTCACTGATTTTCCTGAGTAGCTGTAACCAGTCCACTTTCGCTAGATCACTTCTAAGCTTTGTAAAATTTGTCTTCCCTCAATTTAGAACTTTCACTCCTGCTCTACCTTTGTCCTTTTCCATAATGATGTTAAATCTAACTGTATTTTGGTCACTCTCTCCAAAATGGTCACCCACAGCTACTTCATCCACTTGCCCAGCTTCATTTCTCAGACTAAATCGAGAATTGCGCCCCCTCTTGTTGGACTTGTTACATGCTGGCTGAAAACGTTCTCTTGAATGTAGTTCAAAAATTTTGTGTCCTCTGTGCCCTTCACACTGTTCATATCCCAATTTTTAAAATTCATTCATGGGATGTGAGCATCACTGGCTGGGCCAGCGTTTATTGCTCATCCCTAATTGCCCTTGAGAAGGTGGTGGTGAGCTGCCTTCTTGAACCGCTGCAGTCCATGTGGTGTAGGTACACTCACAGTGCTGTTAGTGAGGGGATTCCAGTATTTTGACTTAGCGACAGTGAAGAAACGGAGATATATTTCCAAGTCAGGATGGTGAGTGGCTTGGAGGGGAACTTCCAAGTGGTGGTGTTCCCATGTGTCTGCTGCCCTTGTCCTTCTAGATGGTAGTGGTCCCGGGTTTAGAAACTGCTGTTGAAAGAGCCTTGGTGGGTTTCTGAAGTGCATCTTGTAGATGGTACACACTGCTGCTACTGTGCGTTGGTGGTGGTGTGAGTGAATGTTTGTGGATGTGGTGCCAATCAAGCGGGCTGCTTTGTCCTGGATGGTGTTGAGCTTCTTGAGTGTTGTGGGAGCTGCACTCATCCAGGCAAGTGGGGGGTATTCCATCACACTCCTGACTCGTGCCTTGTAGATGGTGGACAGGCTTTGGGGAGTCAGGTGGAGAGTTACTCATCACACGATTCCTAGCCTCTGACCTGCTCTTGTAGCCACAGTATTTATATGGCTAGTCCAGCTCAGTTTCTGGTCAATGGTAACCCCCAGGATGTTGATACCCCTAGCTGATATTAGGGTAGTTGAAGTCCCCAACTATTATTGCCCATTGTTTTTGTTCAGAAATCTGGCTACAAATTTGCTCTTCTATCTACCCCTTACTATCTGGGGTCTATGGTATGCTCTTAGCATTTCGGCTGCTCCTTATCTACTTCTGAGCTCAACGCATATGGCCTCATTTGATGATTCATTTAGTATATCCCGGAGCTTACATTGAGGTTTGTAAGGAAAGTCTAAGAATTTGAGCTTGGAGAGGTCAGGATGGCAGTGGGACATAAAATTGAGGCTGTTTTCCCTTAATTAGCCTTCAGAGTGAAGGCAACCTCAGGCTACAGTTTTTCATCCGTGATGAACCATGTAGCAGCTTAGCTCCGGATGCTAATCAATTCATTGGGCCGTTACAACTACAGTGGTATTTAAAAATGGAAATTCCAGCTCACGGTTTGAAGTGACGGCAAATGGGCAAGTTTACAGATGAAATCATTGCATCCAAAGTGGCTGAGTCATCAAGGAGTTTTGTTCCCAGCACAGTCCAGCTCATTTAAACTAACGCCCAGAAAATTGTGTGGAGTGGTTTCCCATCAAGTCTCTATTTCGTCTTGTTCCCAACAAGGGTAGATTCAGGACCCTAATTATCAATGTCTTCAGCACAATTCATTGACCCCCATCCAATGACATTAGAGGATTCAGCTTAAAATTAAATCTTAAATCGATCTGCACGTTTCCCATGAATTTGTGCCTAATAAATGCTTCACAAGAAGAAGAATAATATAATGGGTCACCACAACCATATAGTCTCAGTTTTGGGAATGTTGGCTAAATTTACAGTCAACATTATGGGCAGAGTCTTTCACTTGGTGTGTACCCCGACCTCATCGCTCACTTGTGCGATATTTCGCTCAGCGAGCATGCCCGGGTACTGGAGCTGCACCCGCCATTAATTAAGAGGCCAGTTAAGGCCATTAAAAAGTGAATTGGTGATGATTTTTCATTACCCATGTGATTTCACCCTAGTCGCACAGGCAGAATGGCAGGGAGCTAGCTGAAAATTTCAAAAACCTCATCCACAGGCGGGATAGAAATGGTCAGCAGCATTGCCAGTGTGAGTGGTGAGGAGTTTGGTAGATAGTTTGCTGCTCGTGACTTATTGGTATTTGGCAGCTCCATCTCTGTTCGGGGCTTCAATGTTAGTATTTCTAGGCTTCATTTCAGGACTCCTTGGTGTCTGCCAGGCTCCCAGAGGACTCAGACTGTGTGGACCCTTCCAGGTATCAGACAGCCTTCCCTTACCCTGGGAATGGGGATTGTGGTCTCCACTGGAGGCAACTCGTCTGAGGAGAAAGAGAGGGGCAGAAGGGAGAGGAGGCCACATGTCCCAATTCAGTGTCCAGGGAAGCGACCTGTGGGAGGAGAGACGCAGGCACAAGGCGGGCAGGGCCATCAGAAAGTCCAAGGTGGAAGGGACCGCAGGAGACGCCACTATCCTGCTGCCAAGGTTTACAGGTAGCAATGCAGCTACCTCAATATATCTGAGGTGCAATGCCAAAGGAGGCTCCAACTCTCAAGGGAGACTGTGGCCTCCAATTGTCAGATGATTGGGCCTGAGATCAGCTCCGACTGTGTGGGTGGACACCCCATGTCAGTGTCTCTGAAGGACACAGTGGCCCTCAACCTCTATGCCTCCGGCTCTATCCAGGGGTCAGTGAGTGATCTTTGTGGAGTTTCCCAATCAGCTGTCCACACTTGTGTCAAGCAGGTCACAGACGCTCTGTTCAGACGTGCATTGACTTTCATTCATTTCCATATGGATGAGGCAAGTCAGACACAGCGAGCCAGAGGCTTTGCGGCCATTGCTGCCTTCCCCCGTGTCCAGGGTGCTATAGACTGTACACATGTGGCCATCAAGGCGCCAGCGGGTGAGCCCAGTGCCTTCACCAACAGGAAGGGCTTCCACTCCATGAACGTGCAGATAGTGTGTGACCACAGGATGCTGATTCTACAAGTCTGTGCAAGGTATCCAGGCAGCTCCCACGACACCTACATCCTCAGACGCTCCCAGGTGCCGGGGCTCTTCAGTGCTCCAGCCCGGCTGGATGGATGCTGCTGGGTGACAAGGACTATCCCCTCAGAAGGTGGCTCATGGTGTCTCTCCGCCATCCAAGAACAGAAGCTGAGCAGCGGTACAATAGGAGCCGCGGCTCCACAAGGGCTGTGGTGGAGAGAACCATCGGTCTTCTCAAGATGCGCTTCCGATGCCTGGACCGTTCAGGCGGAGCACTCCAGTACCCCCCAGAGCGGGTGTCACTGATCGTGGTTGCATGGTGCACTCTCTACAATCTGGCACTGGCAACGGGGGACCCACTGGAGGAAGAGGATCTTGACACAGCTGCACAGGCCCCAGAGGATGAATCCAGCAGTGAGTCAGAAGATGAACACGGTGAGGAGAATGCTGAGCATGTGCAGCCAGACCTCAGTAACCTCCAGAGAGGCTGGGACACCGGGGATGCCTTGATCCAACGCTCCTTCAGCTAGGCTGCCAAATAAGAACTACCACCTCATGCCAGGGCTGCAGCCTCCATCCTGGGTCTCAGAAATGACCCTTTCCTTTGCCCCCAAAGTCCACTCAGTGTCTGTGCTATAGAGTTTCAGGCCACTCACATCCAGCGTTACAGACTGGTGTAACCCACACCACATTCAATAAAATGGTGACGCATACTCAGGCCATGACAACAAAAAAAAAATCATCTCATGTTGACAGTCAAAACAAATTAACACAACCTTCTCTGGTCTTCGACCACAGACATTGCACAATAGAAGATCACATGTGACCAGTCCTCCTGTGCTCATGGTGCCTTAATCTTATGCTTGCGGGTGCTACGTCTTGGTGCCCCACCCACTCCCCCTCGCTGACAGCAGCATTGGAGCCAGCTGCTGACTCTGCTGTCCTGTTGGCCTTGGTTACCTTGGCAGTCGTCCTTTGGCCGGTGGAGCCTGTGCTGGCCCTGCCTGGGAGGGAGCGACCAGTTCTACAGCTGGCACCTCTCCAGTTATCGCAGCCTCATCAAATGCCAAGGTCACTGGCAGAGGGGCGGAGGAGCTGCTGCTGTCATCCAGAGCGCCCTGAGAGGAGCCCACAGAGAGGACAGGCAGCTTGTGCACCAATATGAGGTCACTCTGGAACTCCCTGCTCGCCATTGATGGACAGGCACCTAGCTGGGATACTGGGTACCTCATCCATCTCCCACACTGGCACTGACCCCTTAGGACATTGCCTGTGTGAGGGTTTTCAGGTCTGAACGCAACCCCATGGACCCCTGATTCTGTCCCTGGAGCTGCCTCTCTCTGACAGTCACCACTCTCTCAATGGAAGAGGCTGAGCGCTCAGCCATGAGGGTGAACAGATCAGCGTGATCCTCCAGATCGTCCTAATGGACGTCTGCCGCCTAATGGATGACCCCAGAGACTCATCATCTGTGTTCGACTGAGCATCGTCCTGGTCTCCAGCAGTCCTCCGACTGCCAGCATCCTGGGCACACTCCACCTCCGCCTGTACCTCAAGCAAGTGTGAAGTGCCCTCACCTAGTTGAAGACCTAATGCCCACCAAGGTGCTGGTATCTGCGCTGGTGCCTGGTTCAGAGAGCGGGTGTGACACAGGTGTAGCTGGAGCATGGCAGTCCTGTGGTGTCAGGGGTGGCTCTTAGGGATCCTGTGATTGAGTGCGTGCTGGTGAATTTAAGGGAGAACAACGACATGTCATTAGTTAAAGTCATCACACTGTCACCCTGGAGAGACAATGGAGAACTGCATCATGGTGCCACCATCTTTCAATGATCAATGGGGAATCCAGGTTTGAGGCTCCCATCAATGATGAGACTGCACAAGAATGTTCACCCAGTGCGGAGGGGGGCCGGGAAGGAGGGGGACCTCCTCATGAACCTGCTCCTGGGCCTGGCCAAGTTGGCTATTAACAGGTTCGGGCAGTGGGCGATCGAGGGAGTCACCTGACCCAACTGTCTGCCCCTCTTCTGCGGCTACATTCATGGCCGGGTGTCTCTGGAGAGGGAGCACGCGGTGTCTGCTGGCACTCTCGAGGCCTTCTGTTCCCGGTGGGCACCGTGGGGACTGGGGTGCTTTATAGACCCCTTTAATCACATTTTGGTTTAAGGTAGGTAAGTTTCCTTTGCATTTTATCTTTCATTTTTGCTGTTTCCCTTTAAGGGGCTGCTTTTACTTTGTTAATTTAGTTTAATTGTTTTGACTCAAAAGAGTTACAGAAGAATGGTTGCACCATTTGAAACTCTCACCTCTTACCTTTGTTTGACACCCCAGCCTCTCCAGCTCCGAGGCGCACTGCTCATATCTGGTTAGGATGAGGAGGTTAGCGGGGCCTCCGCTGCTCCGTGTTGTTATGGGCGGTTTTCTCCTGAAAGGACAGAGGAGCATTGATTAGTCCGCTCTCTACCTGCAGCACCATTGCAGCCTGGCCAATTCCAGCTGAGGAGGACCTGGCAGGGCACATCTGAGTCGTGGCCCTCGAGCCGCAAGGCACTCAGTCCAAGCAGCCAGGGCTCACCCCCTTGGCCAGCTCTGGCATCATTGCCAATTGGCACACAGACTCTAACACCCCTGAGATCCACTGGGAGGAGCGGTTGGAGGGGGTGGTGCCACACCTTAACACTTCACCACACGGACCCATGCCAATACAGTACTCACCCTCCTTGAGCACAGCAGATCATGAAGCCTCTTGCAGCACTGCACCCATGAGCGTTGCACAACGTCATGGCTGCTGACCAGCACTGCCACCCCCTCCCATGCCCTCTTTGTGAGGTGCAGTGGCCTCCTCCTTCCATCCCTGGGGACAAGAGTGTCCCTCCTGGCAGCCACCTCTTCTAGGAGGACCGCGAGGCACTCATCAGAAAACCAGGGGACCGAGTGCCCACCCTACCTGCCCTCCAGTTTGGCGTCTGCAGCCGCATTGGAATCCATCATTTTTTACTTCTGCTGATATCTCCATTGCCGGCAGCCTTCCAGGGCCCGGCTGTGCCAGGTTTAAACCGGCTGCCAAGTCACCATTGGACCCAGCGGCCGGCAAGCCCCCAACCCCCCCCACCACACACCCTGCCAACCATTG